>VZTL01023805.1:34669-73583 GCA_013400535.1 Scopus umbretta | reverse complement strand
AAAAAAAAAAGTAAGGTTTATATGCAATATGAACCTAAGAACTGCTGTGGATTTGCACTACCAGCATCCTTGTAGCCAAATGGGATGTTACTATCTGGTTGGGTGGACTGCTGGATGGGTGAAAACTGGGTAGATCACCAGGACAGTGGTGGTTAATAGTTTGTACTCCACCTGAAGGCCAGTTACAAATGAGTTCCTCAGTGGTTTGCCCTGGGTCCTCAGGGATTTTCAGAGGACAAAAGCCTGTGCAACCCTGTCCCACCTCACAGCTGCCTCTGCTTTGAGTAGCAGATCTAACTGGAGACCTCTCAAGGCCTCTTCCAACCCATGTAATTCTGAGTATGTTAGGTGGCCTGATTTTCAGAGGTCATAAGTACACACAACATGCATTGATTCCCTTCTTCTACTGTGGACAGGGGTTAGTAATGTGTCAGACACTTATTAAGCAGTCTGAGAAAGAGTAAATGAGAGAAAGTGTCACGTTTACCATGCTTATCACATTTAAAACTTCGAGAAAAACTATTTTACTGCAGCATGTTTATGAAAAACACAGATCATTACAACAACTACAGCGATCGTGCATTTGGGTAAATGGCTAGTGTTATGAAGGCCAGACGGGATGACAGCCTACAAGAACAAAAAAGCCTTAAGTAACTTGGTAAGATTTTCTGTGCTTCAACACAACAAAAGAGGGGAAAACTCTGTTAAGCCCTTATAAGTCACTGATGAAGGAACAAATGACCTCTGAATGCCTGACACGCTGAAGATTCCTGCCAACCACTCAGGCTGACTCTTACAGGTAAGGGTAAAATAGAGACAAAAGATGTTAAAAGGATTTTCTGAACCATTAGTTTAAATAAGCCACAGAACTGAGGATGATTCCCCATTTTCCCTGCCCATGAAGCATACAGAACGCTGGTGTCTCAAGCTATGACTAGCTGATAGAAGACTTCTATATAAAAACCATTTTTTTCAATCAAAACTTTCATATTTCACTGCTCAGGATAAATGCTAACCTCTATCTAAGCCCGCTTTCATTTATAAATGCCCATTACCTTATCTTTATAAAATCTATTTTTGAATGCACATTTTAGTTTTGATTAAGAGTTACCTAATATATTCTATAATATCTAGTATTTTTACATATTCTCTCCTCTGCCATCTCGCTTTTTCAGTTTATAGCAGGCTTATTTTGTAGTCAAGAACTATATTTGGAAAACTTAAGATTCAAATGAATTGAAGAAAGAATCGTATTATCAATTACCCGTCTGTATTAACTATAGTATTTGAGTGACTATCACCATGCTGAAAGCCAGCGCACCACCACCAACTTACATTCACACATCTGAATATCTAGTGAAGGCAGGCATGCGATCTGAACTTTCTAGCTGGCCTTGCACCTAACCAAAACCCCCAAACCTCATTTGATTTTAGAAATGGTTTAGTTCTAAATCTACATCTCTTCTCTGTGGTTCATGACCAACTCCATACATTGGCTTCTTTGATAACACAGATTCACAAATGAGATAAAAAGCATTAAGACAGGTCATTGCTTCATACAGCCTTCCACATCAGATACTTTTAAACAAAAAGTGATACTCGATGCCTGTAGTCGTCAATTTTGAAATACCAGTTCCTGCTGAATCAGCTGAAGCCCTGGCTTGGCTTCTTCCACCTACATAGTCAAAAAGCAAAGCACTGACTACAGGAAAAACCCCACACCGAGGACCTCAGTTCGCAGGGTATAACAGAGTTCAGTCAGATCTTCAACAACAGGACAGGTACAGGGCTTAAGACCACAAGAATCCTTTTTTTCCCCTCTAAATAATCACTGCAGAGACAAGCATTTCCTCTTCAGCAGGAAAAGCTGCAGGGAAAAAAAATGGTGCCTCTTCAAAAAAAGGTATACATATATACACACACATATATACATACATACATGTATGTATATATGTGTGTGTATGCACACACATATTTGTACATTTGGGGTTTTAAAACACCTTTTAAGCAGAGAACTAGACACACAGAAGTAGACTGCAAAAATCACTTGTTCCAGCTACTGAAGTTACTGGCAATACTTGCTGATTAACAACATTTGCTCCTTCACTTACCTAAATGTGAATATTATGTGGAAGAATCCATTACCTAGCTAGATAACATACCTGGATGTGTAGAACAAATGACCATCATTCTTGACTGACATCTCGAGATCTTCTAACAGGAATCAGCAGTTCACCTATGTCTTCCTCTACTCTATATTCCAGCTGAGGAATATACACTGTAGATACTGAAGAAAAACATGATGAGAGAAGAGGCGGGGAACCAAGGTTGAACACCTGTATGACATTACATGCAGCGTATGAATTTAGCCAGGGAAGAAATTTAACAAGAAATACAAATTTCTTATTCAGCTAGGTGAAGCTTTAAGACAGGGCTGAACCACAACAGCGCAAGGACAGATGAGGTATATAGGTACTCACAGCATCTGCATCTGAACAATACTGCACCTAATTGCAAATTCTAAGGGAACAAGAAGTGATGCATACCATCACCAGGATCCAGGATTTGAACCATTGCTATTGCTGGAATCTCAAGGGCAGCCACAACAGGGTCAGACAGAACAATCTGGAATGTTTCAGATGCCTCATACTCATTGTCTGCAAATAATCTCACTCGCCAGGTAGCCAAAGCTTGTCCTGGACCTGTTTCTGAGGTTTCCCCTTGAAGTCTTTATCCTTTACCATCTTTGGTTCCAATACCTGCATAAAAATTCAGAGGAATTATTCTCCATGCATTTTAGTATTTTAATAAAATTAAAACAACCACCACAAAAATAGTCTTAAAATGGTAATCTGGCAGTTAGTGACCTTCAGAAAAAAATAAGGATGGTTATATCACACTTTTTCTAACATTGTTGCATAGCTCATAAAAAATAGCTAATTAGGGAAGGGTCCTACCAACATTTATTTGCATAAAGAATTGTATTTGCATGAAAAATTCCATTTACTTCACCTTCTGGGAACTTAAAAACCTATACAAGCATCAACAAAGTTACTGAGGCATGAGGTTATTTTTCAAATATGACTGAATGGAACTGTTCAACACAGCCAATTTTCCCATCTATATAAAAATCTGTGGAACAAGTTTTCCAGTTATGCCTTCAGAAAAGATATATCAACCTCTTAAGAAATTTATTTATGTCAATTAAGGTGTTCAAGGCTTCATTGAAGGTATAATTTAGTCAACCACATAAAAAAAAAAAAAACAAAAAAACAAAACCCAACCCCACCGCTCATCTCTTTCAAAGAGAAAGGAATCATTATATTTTTAATACTTTGTGCTTACAGTTTCTGTTACTGCTCTGTATCTGTGCTATACTTGTACACATTTAAGATCTGTGAAGTTCTTTTGTCACTTTTACCTGTACACTAAATAAGCCCTAAAGACTTTTGCCATCTGTCCAAGTCTTGCCTCTGCAGATGCTCTCCTAGCTAGGTGAGTAAATAACTGGGCATTTGATGTGGAATTGCAGCTTAGTGTGACTGAACAATGTTCTCAGGGTTTAGTGGGTCCACCACACTATGCAAATTTGCTCCTTCTCTCCCACCCCCATTTCTTCTTCCTCGTGTAACTCTAAACTGCGATACTTTAGTCACATAGCCATCCTCTCTGCTGGGGTATCATCCAAGCAGAAGCTCTTCATTGTACAGGTTTAGAAGACTGCATATTCTCATCTTAATAAAAAACACAAAGGGTAGATGCATAGAGGTTCTAGGGCTAGAGATTAATCTATTTAGTTCAAAGTTAAGCAGCAGATGAGGATTTAACTCGAAGTAGCTTTGTTTGCTATTCAGATCAGATGGCTTTTTCTGCAGCATGAGCTCATAAATTGGTGATAAACCATGAATGTTTTGAAAGAGTAAAACCAATATCCAGTAATGTGAACATGCCTTATTGGAAACTCACATGCAGAATGACATAACAGCTGACATAAGGATTCATTTAGCTTTTGCTACTTAATGCAGCACAAACTTTTTTTTTTTTTTTATGTGAGACTGTATCATACATAAAAATATATCATAGGACGGCACTCAAGAAAATATTTTTTTTTAAATACAAAGAGTTGTTACACATTTTTAAGCCTGCATATTTTTATAGCTGAGTTTCTTGTTTGTTTTAATCAAATGTGCCCACATACTGGCAGAATCCAACTGTGGATGTAATGAAGCAAAGATCTGTAACTCACCATGGGGTTTTGAAATTCATTACTGCCTTTGGGTTTCAATCCAGCATTAGTTCAAATATATGAGCATCTTTTTATTAAGGTTCAACACCAGCAGTTACGAGTCACCTTACCACCTCAGTTGAGAATGATTAATCCCTCTCAAGTCAATGGCCTACATGTTTGTAGGAGAGTCTGATGGCTAGGCAAGGAGCTTCTGAAGGCTGTGAAGTATGAAATCATTCCTAAATGATTTAATTCCTAAATTCCCACCTTTTTTCTATTCCATGATTGCTTAGGTCTTAAATGCCTGATTTAATTAATAGAATAGAATCATAGAAGCATTAAGGTTGGAAAAGACCTCCGAGATCATCTCGTCCAACTGTCAACCCAACAACACCATGTCTACTAAACCATGTCTTGAAGTGCCACACCTACACCTTTTTTGAACACCTCCAGTGATGGTGGTGTTCCACCACCTCCCTGAGCAGCCTATTCCAATGCCAAATATTCACATAATAGCCCAATGTTTGTGTCGCACAAAGCAAATATTGTCATGCATAGTTTAAATGCTAAAAACCCTAAAACTTGAAACCTTTTTTCTTTTTGATTTTAAATCAGGGAGAAAAAGACCTTTCTGCTCAGTGCTCCTTGAGTTGCTTCATTGGTGCAAAGATTTCTATAAGTCCTGTTTACTTTGCAGAGCTGTCACAACTGGGTACTCTGCTATCCCTTGAGAGCACACTGGTAACTTCAGTGTGCTCTACACGTGCCACCTCTGCTAACAGATGACCCTTCGAGAATTTCTAGTAACTATCGGATTTTCTCATAGTTCAACGGCCAGTATAACACTGCCTTTGTAAAGTGAGGAGTTGTAACGAACTTCTGCACAACTTGGTTCTGCAGACAGAGACCAGCTACTTCAAGAACTTATTTGTTTACTTAACAGCTCAATCTAATGTGTTACGAAATGTATTCTCCTGCCAAAATACACAGAGTATCCCGATTTCTGTTTTGCTGTCTGGAGAGTGACTTCAGGAAACAGACACTGGACAAACAGCAAAAGTTCATTTTATTGATTTGTCCTTACATCTACTGATATACATACTCAGATTTCTGGGTGGCAGCAGTGGAAAATGAAACACATAGCCATGTCTGAGCAATAAAAATCTATACCATTGTTATTATTTGACATTTATTATGTAAACAAAGGAACTAGCAACTACAGAACAGCTCCTTAACATCTGCTTTTTCTGGTGCAAGAAGCTTCAAACATTAAAGATTTACTTACTGACAAAAGAGGTTTCTTGCAGATATCCTCTGCATCTGACGGTCACTGCCAGAAATTTGAAGTTCTCGCCTACAACGTAGTTCTCCTCCAGTGAAATCCAAGCCCAGTTCAGTTGAAATGGCTGGCCTTTAACATGTTCCCCCCTGTGTCACAGACAAAAGTATCCTGTATACTACTCATAGTTCGCAAAACACAACTGGAATTCCCTAAGGTCATTGCATCAGTACATTTATATCGCCTCGGAACAAAGCCAGCCTGCTTTTTCACCTGCAGATGAGAGAGACAGAGGTGCATCACGTGAACCACAATGGTCCACCCTCCCAGACCTTCCAGAGTTGACTGGCACGCGTTTTCCAAGAGGCTGAAGGCTAGTTCAGCGGTCACAACCTGTGCCTTAGCATACCAGCTCCCTAATTAAGCTACATATTAACTCTCAAAGGTTACTTTTGCAAAGATCATTTCTTTGATCAGGAGTGGGATTAAGCTGTGAAAATAACTCTTTGGGAGGCTTTAGGCAGGTGACTTTGTAAACTCGCATTACTTACTCTTTTTAACAATGCCTGTGTGTGCCTATCAACATCAAACATGAGCACGAGCTGAATTCAGCTTCTCCTAGTAAATGTAGGCAATATGTAGTATCACATAAAGAAGATATCATATCATGAATTATACATTGATTGATCGTGCAAAAACATTTGGAAATTGTGACTAAGCTTCTGTTCTTTGCTTTCAAGAAAATAACTTATTAAAAACAGAAGTTATTTTGTATTACACAAAGGAAAACTGAAAAAAAATCAAATTACGAGTGTAACTTTATTTAAAATGCACAAAGCCAAAAAAATTTAGGTTGTATTTTTCTTCTGTTTTGGAAGATTAACTCTTTGGAAGTATTCTGTAAAATTGTTATGTGATCTGGCAAATCTCATTTCCACACAACAAAGGAAATGTTGTGCTTCCAGCTCATTAATTATTTTTTCTAGCAAAATTAGGCCTTGTGCTGCATGCAGTATACTTTGTAGTACAAGATTATAACCTCTAATTTCAGAAAGTTTTCATTGTTTACAGATAACTGACAAGGTACAGACAAGATGAAAATAGACAAGAAAAAAGTTGCTCACATCAAGAACTAATAAGATTCTGTCCTCCACTTCTCTGATGATTTTCCACATAATGAACAGAAATTTGAAAAAACAAAAAAAAAAAAAAAAAGAAAAGAGTACTTCAGATATTTAAGAAGCCTCTACTTACTGAAACAGACAATTTAATAAAATAGAAAATTGTATCCTGCTAGTATTTTGGGGGGGTTTTTTGTTGTTAAAAATTATGTTAACATTTTTCTTTTAAAATAAAAATCACATTTTGCTCTACAGTTATGTACTTCTGTTACAGAAGGGTGACAACATGAGATCAACTGACTAATTCAGCACTGGATAAAATACGCACTGAGACTTTTGGATTAAAGGATCTAATTCTCTACTAGTGCCCAGCTGACATCTAATGAAAATCGCCACATAATTCTCATTTACTTTAACACTGCAAATTCTTATACTGACATTATCTCTATGGGAGTTGCTTCAGGCTCTTAAAAAGTGTAGGGCAAACTCCAGCATAGGATTCTCCTGCTAACTGGAAGCAACTCCAGATTATACCTGTGAGTAATTCCAGCAATTAGTGAGGTTACAGCTGTGTAACACCTGAGCCTGGAATAAATTTTAAGATGTTTTAAGTTGTTACAACTTGGAATTAATTGTGCCTTCGAACAAAAAATGCAAGTCATTCAGCAAGATTGTAAAAAAAGCATTGAGGAAAACAGATTTCTGAAAAATCACCTTAGTTGCAAGCTGAAGCCTAAACCTACTTATCAGCGGGAATATTTTCAAAAAACTCTAGCTGTTTAGCTGCTGCTTTGGCTGACACTCTATTGCTGCATGTAGGCTGGAAAAAGACCTCTGAAAGCATAATTCACATATGCTTCTTGGTGACTACTCCCTCATAGAAAACAGAAAGGTTTCTTTTTATCCTAGAAACATCCCAGCTAATGACATTGTTTCTGCTGCAAAAATGCTTTTCAGCATGATCCTTATATTTCTGCTAGACATCTTTCCTGGTGGGTGTTTGTTTCACAGCCTTCATGTCTTGATTGATAGACTTCAGTGCTTGTTTTGGTTTTGGGTTTGGGTTTTTTTTCCCCCATTTTTCATAAATAAGACTGAATGCAGTGTGCTCCAAATTAACAAAGACTTATCAGCTTAGAAACAAAGGACTGCAAACAAAGGGGAACTCTGACTTAAGGCTAGAATAAAACCAAAACCCACCAAAAGACTCACAACATGAAAAAACTTTGATTGAGTAATAAATTCATGATAAACCATCCAATTTCCTACTAGTCAACAACTGCAGTCAAAAGCCAGTCCTCAAGTGCGAAATTACTGATGAATTGCTATATAGATCAATACAGAGCTAAAATGAAGATGTGATGGGACCACCTGCACACTTGTTTCCAGTCTCAAGTACCAACATCTCTGTTGTCTGTTTGCACTGCAAAGCCCTCCTGCATACATCAAAAACACATACAGCCTCCTCTTACATACATACAACATACTTATATGTGTAGGTAAATACACTGTTATATATGGCTGTTTAGCAAAGGCATATTCATCATTCTTCAGGTATCCTACAGATATTTTCTTTTGGAAATGTCTGCTTCTACTGCCAGAGCAGGAAGGGGTTTAGGAAGGTTAATCTGCAATATAACTATCCCCAGACTATTTAGTCATGCCATAATGTTGCTGAAAAACTAAAGTAAAACACCGGCCAAACTGTTATCCTTAGTGTGTATTACGTGCAAAAAATCTATACTGTTGGGAAACAATGGGGGCAGGAGGAAGCGTATTGCTTATGTCCACCTATAGCATTGGCAATCTCAGCACAGTATGTATCACAGGATCTGATGACTGACTGCTGGAGCTGGTAATACAAAGCAGCCGCCATGAATCGTTAGAAAATGTCTTTTGCTTTCATCATCACTAGGAAAGATCAGAGAGCAAGAGAGCTAAAGATACATATCACTTTTCAGTGGCATGTTGTCCTGGTTTCAGCTTAATTCAGAGTTCATTTTCTTCCTAGTGGCTGCCATAGTGCTGTGGTTTGGACTTAGTATGAGAACAGTGCTGATAACACACTGATGGTTTAGTTGTTGCTCAGCAGTGCTGACACCAGTCAAGGACTTTTCAGCTCCCCATGCTCTGCCAGGGGCACAAGGAGCTGGGAGGGGGCACAGCCAGGCCAGCTGACCCAACCTGCCCACAGGGCTATTCCATACCATACGGCGTCACGCTCAGTATAGAAACTGGAGGGAGTTGGCTGGGGGGCAGCGATCGCTGCTCGGGGACGGGCTGGGCATCGGTCAGCGGGTGGTGTGCGGCTGCACTGTCCATCACTTGTTTTGTATATTCTTTTACCATTACTATTATTATTATTATTTTCTCTTTCTCTACTATCCCATTAAACTGCCTTTATCTCAACCCATGGGTTTTAGGGTTGTTTTTTTTTCGTTTCTCTCCCCCATCCCACTGGGGCAGGGGGAGGGTGAGCGAGCAGCTGTGTGATGCTTGGTTGCTGACTGGGGTAAAACCACAACACATGTGTATCACATCCAACTGAACTCAATACCTGGCTTTTTGTGAACTCCTGCGTTAAACAAAATGATCCCCAAAGCAGACCCCAAACACCCTGCAGGTTTAAAGTAGGCTCAAAGTAGACTCACAATTTCCTGTTACTGGGAATACTACAGAACTTAGCGTCCTAGAAGATAAATGTCTGGAACGCCCTTTGGCTCTGTCTTTCAATGTGCAAATAGCAAAACACCCATTCATATTTCTAGACAATTTTTTCCCCTTTCCAAACAGACACCTCATTTGGTAGGTGCACTTCCAACAGCAGGTTCCCAACCCTGGGCTGCTTAATTTCAGTGAAAATCAGGATAGCTGAGGAACTTGTACATGCATAATACTAATGAGAGGTTCAACACTTGTTTACACCACACAACCTCACCCATTCCTTATTTCAGAACTGGGAAAAGGCTAGAGCAGGAGGCTGTTCAATTTCTAAGGGAATACATTTTCTGCAGTTTTTAAGAGATAATAAAGTGTAGTCTAAGGAATCCATTCTTTATGTTGAGGACTTAGTACTTCTCCTTTAAAAATAACAAACAGGAGAACTTTATTCTGTGAAGTGTGTTGCAAATATATGCTTAAATACCTCTGTTTTCTAACTAAACCACAAATTCATTAGGTTACTTACATATGCATCAGAAGCTGTAAAATCTTGCAGCTTCACATTTTTCAATTTCTAGGTGGAATATATACGCAGGAGCAATTGCTGGAAAAATTAAGCATTCATATTAAGTATTTTACATTTGCATTTTTCAGAGAAACAGAGAACACTGAAAATTACAACAAACTGTATCCTAAAAACAGGCGAGTATGAAATTAGATGGTTGCCAGTTCTATAGTTATAATAAATGGAGGTACTCCAACAAGATATTATAATGAATAAGGCCCCTAACTCTTTCACTACGCAGTCCATCAGCCTTTCCTTGGCCAAAGAGGGAAGCCTTCAAGGGGTGTCTCATACCATCAGCTTCATGAATCTAACAAACCCAGAACTGTTTTTCCCTTGTTAAAGAAAATGTCATAAAAGCCTCCCAAGTTTCATAAAAGAGAGCCCTCCATTTTCAGTGTTTTCCTGGAAATACTATCCTAGTTACTGCTTTCTTGGTTTTATTACCCCTAAGCAAGGGTTGATGTCATGCCAAGTGTTATTAGATCTTGGGAAAAAAAGTCTAGATTAATACAAGGAGGTAAAAGTTGGCCATGTGCTTGGCACATGGGTCCTGCACGCTACAAAACATAGATTTTCTTTCCATAACCCTCACAGACAGCATAAGTATATACTCAGCAGCTCTAAAATAGTAAAAAATAGTACATTAATAACCCAAATGACAGGAGAATTTCTTTCTTTTTGCTCTGGTCAAAAGTTCATCTCACTACCATCTCAGAGTTTGGTTTAGCTTGGGTGGTTGGCAGTGTTTCTACCAATTCCTTCAAGTGAAGTTATGTTTCTTTACAGCAGCTACTCCGTGGACGCAAGTTTATTTGCAGTTGGCTTTGATTTGCTAGATAGCTAAAATTTACTGAAAGGGATCAGAAAAATAGAAAGCAGTTCAGGGCAATAAACAGTGAAGGAAATAAAAGGAGTGAAAATTTGGAGAAGCACAGAAGGAAGAAAGAACAAAACCCGCCAGCTCAGGAAAAGAAAGTAAATACATGTATGTATGAAAGGGAAATAGTTCCAAACGTTGGAAAATTCAAAAAGGGAGATGAGAGGAAGGGGAAAATCTAAATTAATTTGTAACTTTAGCTAAAAAATTAAGGGGTGGCAAAGTCACAAACGGGCGTTCATCCCCACACCACCCATAAATCTTAAAAAATTCTTGGGCAAGGGACAGACAGCAGGGCAAAAAATGTAAAGTTTGTGGGAAACTAGGCAGTTTTTCTTTTTGTCTTTATTTTGAACAAAATTATTCTTGTACTATGGCTCAAGGAGTTATTTTTTTCAGAGAAGTCATGCTCCAAGAAACAAAACAAAACAAACAAACAAACAAAAAACAAAACAAAGCAAAAGAACACCTCCCCTGCCCCAGATATCTCATTTTCCCCTGCATTTACATAGATGCACTTAGAAAGGGTTTCAGTCTTTTTTGTTGTTGTTGTTTGTTTGCTGGGTTTTTATTTGTGTGTAACACAGTATCAGGCTGTATTGTAACGAGTGAATATTCTCAGTCTGGTATTTGCAATGAGCAAATATTCTGGCTCAGAAGGAACAAGTGGCTGTTCCGAGCAGACCAGCTAAAACAGCTGCCATTAATCCCTAATCTTCTTTTATCTTCCTTTGCTGCTTGCACGCACAGAAGGTCTAACATGCTACTCAGCCAAGCAGCAGGCAGGCATACTACTACTAAGCTCAAGAAAACGTTGTTCTCACAAAAATATTTTCCAAGAAACTTTATATAAATAAATATACAGCCAGCAATAACCTCAGACTGAAAATTCAGAAATGGACTTACTGTTCCTAAATTTTTTTTTTTAATTCTAGAAATTTTTTCTATAAAATTAATACTGTAAGCACAAATTGCAAAATAAGGTGATATAAAAAAGGACTAGTTCTTTGTCTTTACTTTTGATGTAATTAGATTTTCCTCACCTGAATGTCTCAAGAGCTGAAATAACAGCATAGGTTATCAACATAGAAAAAAACACTTCTTTCAGGGAAAAGTCATCTTCCTTGGCCTACTCTAAGCAGCTACTTTTATCTGAGCTAAAGGAAAATCTAAAGAAACATCAAAATATCGGTGAAATTGCTTTCTAAAGAAATGCTTCACTCTGGCCTCCCAAATACCTTAAGTCTGATTATAACATAAATTCCAATTTAAGGACATGCTAGCTTTTCAAAAGACCTTAGACTTGACTTTGAAGAACAAACACATAAAATCAAAGAGCAAGCAAGTTATAAAGTCTTTTTTAAAAAAAATATCTAAACACAAAGTGCAGAATACACGTCAAAAGTAGCTGCTATATAGTATCACACTTTTTCTTTAAGCATATGCAAGTCAAAAATAGCAAAAAAATTGTAGGTGTTGGAAAAGAGCACTAACTGTCAAAAGAGCAAAAATTAGCTGACAAAAAAGTACACCTGATCACTTTGAGGGCACAAATCTACAACAGCGGTACAGCGCTATAGTCAAACCCTTTACATGATCTTTAAATCTGTATTTAATAGGTCTTTTAAAATTCATGCCTGATTTCAGTTATCATCAAAAAATTCTGAGGCCTTAATGAATCTACATAAAGCTGCTTATACTCAAGACTTTTTTCCTGTTTGATGCGGTTGGACAGCAGGGGTTAAAGGAACTGGCACACTGTTGTTCACATTTCACTGGAGCCACTTCCATTATTGCAGCTTCTGGTGGAGGGCTGGCGTGCACAGGTTGAATTACCTTGTCTTCTGCTTTTAAATCTAACCCAATTACGAGGATTTTGTCTTTTCATCCTCCCGAATTCCAGGAGAGTTGGAAGTTGACTAAAAGATTTGTAATTTGAGAATGATGAGCCAGTGCCTACAGTGAAACATGAAGCGAGCCTGTGCAGCAGGAGACCAAAAGTCAAATCCCATCTTTGCCTTCCCTTGCCCACCCTTCCCCACTCCTGCTCCAGGACTGGAGGGTTGCATTGTATTGTTGATATAACAGAAACTACATGCATTTTATAAAAACAAACCAATCAACCAAGCCTGATCTGCTGCCATATTCTCTATTAGGAAAGAGCATTACTTCATTTGTGACTCCAGTGTTTTTACTCATGTTCTTTGCCTTAGTAGCTTTGCTTGGCCCATTTTTATCATGAATTAGTAATCTTTACCCAGATCAGTCATCCTCCACCTAAATCAAGTATTGCATCCTCTGTTAAAATTTGTCATTTGCAGTATATCTTCATAGACTTTCTCTTTCTGGAAGCCATTAACCTCAGAGAAAAAGTGTCCTTAAAGCCTCACAATAACATGCTTTGCTGCACTATGTGATTCTATACTAAAAATATTTATCCAGTGGAAATCATCATAACACACTGTTCATCCATGCCAGTGTAGCTCACTGGAACACAAAAGCCATGCTCCAATTTGCTGTAAGAATCAGCATGAAGGAACATGGTTTAGCCTGTGTGGCTGGGAAGGTGTTTTCCATCAACTAGGCCTTCCCTATTCTTGGAGTTTTTTTCCAATATATGAACACGCTGCAAGAGATCAGACAATAAAAGCAGCTCTCAAACAAACTTACTGCTGTTCCAAAGACTGGAAATGTTTTCAAGTATAGCGTTCAAGAGAAGCCCGAGAATTTTTGTTCTGGCAAAAGGGAACTTGGTATTTGCAACAAACCATCATCAATGCACTTCTAAATGAACCGGCTTTGTTGGTAGAGGAGAGTTGCATTTAGTAGTACAATTAAAAGAAAAATAAGGAGAAGTTTTAGATCACAGCTTGTCTAATTTTTGTCTGTTTTTCTAACAGCCTCAATTGAAGATAACGGCAGTCTAGCCATGACATATTCTATTTAGAAACATTTAGAACCTTTTTAGAAAGGATGGAAAATTAAAAAAAAAAATTTAGCAAGGATGGAAAATTTAAAAATTTTAAAAATTTAAAATTTAAGTTCAGTTAGGGGAGATGGGACAGGGTCTGAGACAGAGCTACTGTAGAAGGATATGTATTAGGAAGACACAAAGACACTCCTTACCACCATCCCAGAAATTTCCAGTTGTTCCTGAAAGCAACTTTATATCATTACAGATATACAATGAAATTCATTAGAGGTCATCTACATACATAGTCTTACATACTCTGCTTGTTATGAACTAAGTCTAAACTCCTACTCCTCATTTAATTTAAGAACAAATTAATCTTCTTCATGTTAACCAGACAGTTCAAACAACAATAAACTACCCTGAAACCAGATCTATGGTCCAACAAGATATATACAAGACAAAATTAAAAATCTGGAACATGACCCTGAGGGAAGATAAGAGTAAGATCTTCAGTAATTTTTTCACATTAATTTGAACAAGCAGAAAAATGAATTCTTGGCTAACCAGTTCTGTGTCAGAAAAAAAAATCTTCATCAAAAAAAGGAAATGAAAAACTCCCTGTCACTTGTTTGCTCTAGAAGGTTCTTGGATTTTTATTATGTAGAAGACTATTAAGGAAGTACATTTTCTGCAGAAAGTGATGAGTGCTCCTTGAAAAATGTTTGTAGGTAAAGCTAATGTTAAAGTCTCTCCTTTTCTGGACTGTATTTGGCCTGAAAGAAGTCATGGTAACTGTGGGAATTTGTTCTTCCACCACCATTCTTTTTTGCATTAATTACATTAAAAACTATATTCCAAGGAATTATCTTCATTTCCATGTTTAGGTTAATTACAGAAACTACCTGCTACTGTAGAAGAAACAACATCAACCAATTCATTTAATGAGACAGTCTAAATTGTGCAGTATTCAGTTTACAAGCTACCCATACACTAAAGACTATTTTAGCAGAGAATTCTACCAGAGCTTCACCATAACAAACACATTCAAGAATTCTGCAAGCCATTTGCACTGATGAACCAGCAAACTGCGTGATAAATTCTTCATCAGAAATTTCCTTACCCAGTCATTGTCTTGTATATACTCATGGTCTGTCTGGGCTTTGATCCTAATCCAACCGAATACATCTGATCTAATTTAGGCTTCCTCGGTATCAGTTGCTTCAAACAGCTAACAATCCATTTGCAAGCTGTCATGTCTGATTACCTACAGAAATGACTTGCCAAATCGCTAAAATATCATGAGAACAATATACAGAGTATGATTTTTAACAATGATCCTTTTATTATGGGAACATAAGTGCCTGACAGACTCTACTATAAGCTTTCGAAAGGGTGGTATAACAAACATGCTTTATGGATGGTAGTACAGTGCAGTAGAGAGAAATTAATACAGGAAGTAACAAACCAGAAATGAAAGCAGAAGAACTGATCACCAGGCTCCATAGATGTCTGTCTAAATTCTGGAGAGGTGCCAAGAGGTACCACAGAAACGTAAGATATGTTTCTTTCATGCTTCAGAGGCCTTCCTTTTAACTCCCTGGTGAAATGCCTTCTCAGTCATAAAAGTCATTGCCACATGGCTATTTTGCAGAGCCATAGTAAGACCAGTAGATGAGGACAAAAGCCGACAAAAAGGTTTCCCAAACCCTCCAGCCACTTCATGTTGGCTAAAGTTCCACAGCAGGGTAATGATCAGAAGCTTTTCCAGGAACCTTGTGGAAATCAGTATTTGTCTAACAAGGATCAGCATTACATGAAGTGATGACTGCCTCTGCCTCCCTTTCTCTTGATTTTCTGCCCCTGTAACTCCGTGACAGTCTTGAGTTCTTCACAAATGAAGGCTGCTTGCCCATACACCCTGTCCTTTGATGTCCTCAAACAGGACTGCCAGCTGGGCTGCCCAAAGAAGTGTGCTTGTGTTTCAAAAGAATAATCATTTTTTATATAATTACATTTTTCAGACAATAAAGAGAAGCACTAGAGCACTGTGAAATGTGCTTATGTTATCACACTTGGCCAGGACATTCTCTAGGCAAGCCTGCATAATGGAAGGTAAAGCAGGTACCCAAAACAGACATGAAAGCTTCTGAATACAACCTCACTCATTTCTACTCGCAGAGCTCATGAAGCAGGTAAGTTGTCCTTGGTAGGAGCTCCATCATTACTTACACACTGTATCACAATAAAAAAAGCTTGGTAGCAATTTCATGACATAGCAGATGAGTGATGGCATTCATTCATGGAGCAGGCTGAAATTAGGAGATAACTGCTGAAAATCTAAGAAGAGCCAAATGTCACAAAAAAATAATTGCCACTGAAGAAAAATGGATGACTGAGTTACTGAACGTGGTATGCAAATGATACCTTCTACTTATGGCTGTACTGATTTGGCAAGTATTTCCTGTATGCTAAGCCTTGAACCTGCAGATCACAACCTAATTGAGTAACTGCAGATAGATTAACTGGTGCACATTTGTTTTTTAAAGATACTCTTTAAACTTCTGTCCTAGAAACTACATTACTTGGCAGAGAAAATCTTTGGATCTGGTCTTAAATTATCCCATAGCCCTTTTGCTAAGATGAACTGAATCCAAAAGGAATCTCTAACCTGTCAGCAACAGGCTAGAGTAAACAATATCAGCTGAACTTGCAGTTTCCTTCCCAAAAGTTTGGTCACTGCCTATGACTGTGCTAGCATATAACAACAACAAGAATAATTAAGTACGTTATCTGATGTCTCACATTGACCAAATTTAATAAAAGGTATGTGTGTTCCAGTCATGATAACTATGATGACCTGACTATGCATTGTAATCTGATAGAATATAAAAATTGAAAATTTACTACTTGGATCAGAAGAAAACTCCACAATTATTTCAAATAAACCACAGGCCTGGTTTTGAGGTAGATCATTATTGTTTGAACTGCCTGATTACATGAAGAAGCCTAATTTGTTCACTATGCTGGGACAAGATCAAAGTGATGTAGATAGATATATACAGCTGAGTGGATATACGTGACAATCCTAAAAAAGGCTGTTCTTTGTGTGTTTGTTCTTCAAACGGTACTCATGACACAGTTACAAATGCAATACCTGTCTCGGAGAACAACAATTCTTTTAATCTCTCTGGCTCCTTTAGGAGAAAGGAGGAGGAAAGATCAATGGATGATTTCATCCTATCCAATACTCCTGCATACTCCATCCTGAACAAAATATAATTTCAGTTATGCTGTTACATGGTCAGTGCCAAAATGCATTACATTTCATAACTGTCAAATTAAGTAGGGAGGAAAGATATATTACCAAGTTTACCATTCTCCTTGCAAAAATAACATCATGACTGACAACACACATGTTCATTGCACAAAGGATGCAATTATCTTACGCTAATTGTAACTCAGAAGTGCAGAGATTTCATTATAAACAGAAAGCCTCCACATTTTCCAAAAGATAAATTTCCATGTGTGTTAATATGAGATAAAACTACCCATCCATAATGCAAATGGTAGTTTTAATCATAAATTAAGTTCCTCCCCTGAATCAATGCTCTTTTGCAACGTACTTTAATACACTTTGCATTTCAGGTCCCTGAAGACACTGAGGCTTCACAGTGAGACCTCGGAGATGTTGTAAATCAAGGATCAGTGCAAGAGATTTATGTTATAGTTTGACCTTTAAAGTGTTCCAGCAAGAGCCAGCTGACTGATCCATAGTTTGAATCTGCAGGGTTCGTAAGCATGATGGTTGTCTTGGGAAGTTACAGTCCCCCAAATTACATGAACGTGTCAAAACCAGGCAACATAGTTGATACCACAGGCAGTCTTTAGGGAAGGCTTCTTCAAGCACCATAACTAGGTAGAGGCTGAGGCTGAACAATGGACAATACCTTTGAGAAGTGAGAAAGAGCTTTACCACCTGGGAATAAGAATGTGTTATTCATTTCTTATCTGCAATCACAAAAAAAAATGTCATAAACCTCTACAACATCAGGAAAAGCAGCTCCCTAACTTCAGAGATATTTCTTTCCTAGATAAGGTTAATGTGATTGTTGCTGACCTGTGGAGCCATTTCCTGTGTAACAAAGTGAAATACGCACTGGGTAAGAAGGGCACAAGCCAGAGTAATGGACAGGAACATGGGTGACCTTGGACCTTGCACTCATCACTGGTGCCAGTTAAGTTCAAATGACATGTGAGAAGTCAAATACCTTAAGAAGCATTTTCCTGGTCACAGCATTGGAAGTAGAAAATCCTGCAATGTTCCTCCCCATCCCAGCAATGATCAGCCAGGCAGGAAAAGGCAGTGCAGGCCCCACCTTAGGAAGAGCACAATGGCTCTTCCCTTTGTCTACACGGAAGATGAAGCTAACAAGGGAGAATCTGGGACCACCTTCATCAAAAGGAGTGCTATTAATGCATCGACTGTGCCCCGCATGGGTTCTGGAGACTCAGAGACTTGCCTCTCGGGACATAACCCCCTTATAACCTTCTTTGGAAGATACTGCTTTGGAGCAACGTCTGGTCTGCATATTTGGTCCATTAAAGTACCTTCATTTAATTTTTTACAGATGAATAACAATATTGAAATGCATTTCTAGTGTTTCAGAATAGCTGACTTCTAAGAACTGATAACAGGCTGAAACAAATGGAAAATGTTAGACTCGGATATCACAGAGGTTAATGCTGAGGAGCTCTGTGCTGATACTGACAATGAACTTCAAGGAAATTCAGGTGAAACCAGAAAACAAGTTTGCAAGTTGTCACTATTTCAATTTCCATTTTGCATAATTCAGCTTGAGTTCCAAAGATCTGAAACTGAATCCCACAGTACCCTAAAATCACTTTGAGTAATATAGGAGATACATGTTGAACAGAGCAAATAAATTTGTATCCTGTTTGAGACAGCATGTTGTATGGAACAGGTTTATATGTTCTTTTTTTGTCCCTTAACTTCTGGACAGCGACAGAGAAAGGAATAACCACACTTTCCTGAATGTATCTCACATGCAAATGGCATGACCTATACCCAATAGAAGAGCACACAAAAATACATTTTAAAGTTAATTAGCTCCATGTTATTTATAAATATCTTCTGGATTCATATTTTGCACTTTGAAATCCTACTTCAATTCCTTATTGCCCATCTATGTGTTCAGACGATTCACCACATGTTACAGGAATTACAAGGGAATCTCTGCCCTCTAGTTACAAGAGGTTAAACTAGGAGCCATTTCATACCGTTTTGAATGCACATTTAATCCTCATGCTTAAAATTCCCATCACTGACCACACTTACAGAATAGAAATACTTTCCTTTTATTAAAACTTTAAAGAAAATGACCTCCTTATGCTGTCAAAGACATTAGACAGACAAATCACAGGCCCATGTGAACCCTGAACACAGAGTCAGTAGTTGAATTTATTTTTGCAGAGCTTACTGATATAGAACATAGGAAAAAAAAAAAAGGAATGAGGTAAAGAGAAATTGCTAAAAGACATGCAGAAGAAACAAACCTGAGATTTGAAAGAATCAGAGGAGGACAGAGACTGTCAAGGCATGTCAGTTGTTCAGAAAGAACATCACGGACCATCAAGTCAACATTTTTGGCAGCATTAAAAAATTGCATCCTTTAATTAAGTACGTCCTGTTCTGGAAAACAACACTCCTTAAGTGACAGATTTGAGAAACTTTTTCTCAGTATTTTTGAGGGAACTGAAGTCCAATATTACCAAAGATGTCAAGTAAGCAGACCAACAGAAACTAGCTTTTTCTTTTGTCCAAGGAGTTGACCTATATCAGTTCTCCTAAAAATAAAAATCTTATCATGCCATCCATGAAGAACTTATCTGTTGCCACACATTCACAATACAACATCAGTTGACTGGGGTAACTGTGTTTTGCTTTAGTTTCCATTCAACCTCTGTTACTGTTTTGAAGCAATGACAGATATGTCAAGTTCCAGATATTCAAAAACCTTCCTGATATATTTTACATATCTCATAAGAACAGATTGAATACATCAGAATCTAAAACATGTGCATGCCTGTTTACCCATATCCATTCATGCAAAACCCAAAGAATTCTATCATCACATGTTATAGTTACAACAAAATCTCTATGAAACACATTAACTCATCAGTAATGGGAAAGGAAGGCAAATGCATAAATTTAATTGAAAAAAAAAAAAAGAAAAGATGGTCTAAAGACAGGTTAATTTCAACAGTAAGTCATAAAGGTTCCTAAATGTCTATTAATGTTACCTTTTAAATCTCTCAGGCTAAAATTGTCAAATAAAGAGGCAAACAGATTGAGACATGAAGAAATTCTAATCAGTGTCCGTAGACAAACTGCAAGAGATAGCTATCCCATAGACTTCTCCTTTCATATAATTTTCCTTCTTTCTCACTCCTGTGTTTTCTTCTGTTCTTTTAAATTTTATCTTATAGCTAAAAGGACAGAGAAAAAGCCTTGTAGTAAAAATAAGAACTAAGAAAATGTATGTTCTGGTGCAGGCAAGGTATTCTAGATTTGGTAAGTTAGAAGAAAAGGAAGATTTTGCTTTAAGGCTTTTATGGTTCTTGGTGAACCCTTCTATTGCAAGCACTGAACCAACCAATCAATAAATAGAATAAAACAGACCAGCCAAATTTTCTGTAGGAACCGCCAAATTAGTCAAGCCCATCAAAGGAGTGTGATGGAAGGGGGAAGCGGGCAGATCAGAGGGCTTCAACACTTGAGCAAGTTACAGCAGTAACATACAAGAGCTGATCTGCAATAACTCTGTGTACGTGTTCTGAGACTGCAAAAAACAGGGAAGAAAACCCCACAGTCCCATTTCCTTGAGTTTATGTAGATGTTGAAAGAAACACATGGAGAGCATATGAACACATGATACCCTGGAAGCCATGTTTTAAGCAAATGTAAAGTACCATTTTGAGCAGGACTGTATTTGTAGAACCCACATCCTCCTTACATTCATGGGTAGCCATCAGGAAAATAACCTACCTATGAAGCCTAAAGCTCTAATAATCTCTGTGACAGTTATACAAAAAGTACAGAAATTAATCTGACATTTTGCTTGACACAGTAATGCTATATAAACTGTCAACAACATATTAACTGGAAAGAACCAGCAATGAAATTTTAATCAAATATTTTGTTTGCTCTCAAAAGTGTATGAAAAATCTTCTGTTACATTTTGTAGTTGCTTTTCCCAATGTTACCCAGGTGCAAGAAAATAGGAATGTGTACATATTTTGTCTCCTGTCATTAGGATACAGAACCAAAAACGTGAAGACAAACAAAATGTTTGCGTAAAATTCAACTCTGAAAATGTGCTTACCTCCAGCATATGCTATAGTAAAAACCTGCCCCAAGACTAAATTAGTCCATGATGATTTAAATCATATCAAACAAAAAATTCATTCAGTTTTCCTATGAAAAATTAAAAGAGGGGAAAACATGAACATTCTCTAGTCCACTCTGTTCACTTCACATCAACATTAATAATTTTTACAACAAGGTGCCAAGACTCTCTAAAAAATTACCCTGTGGAAATAAAGTTTAGTTTACCTATTAAAATAAAATCAAACCACACAATGATAGTAAGTCTTTTGCTGCTGCTACTCTTTAAGCACATTCTTAATATATGCAGTTTGGTGCTTTTTTTGGCACACCTTATCCAAGAACATGTCACCATGGTAGGTGACACCTTAGGTTCACCAACCAAGCAACTTTCCATCTGCTTTGCACCATCTGAGCAGCCTTGTGTAGGTGGAAGCAGCTTACTGAGGACCTATGATGTTGCTCCTGTTTAGCAAATGTTAGTCTATAAGGCCTAATCAAAGCTCACTGGATTTTTCTGAAAGACTTCCACTGACTTCAAAAAGTTTTTATCAGGCTCCTAGATGAGAAGGGACATGAAGACAGAGACAGAAAAAAGTGAAGAAGTGAAATAAATTTTGCTATTGTATAGCAAAAGCATAGCTTTATCTTTTTAAAAGTATACTTAAAAATTTACACACATACCATTCATTGGGTTCTTTATCACTAGGTTAAATGCAAAGCAGACTTGCAGGTTGTTCAAAGACAACAGTTAAATCTATGCAGAGTTGACTGGAAAGGCCACTGGGCTACCATAGGTGAAAAATGTATTTGCTAAAGGAAAGAGTTTTTTTTAATTTTTTATTTACAGTCTGCTTACAGAAAGTACAAGAGACATTACTGTGGCTTTTGAAGGGCAAGATGTAGGTTTCAGTGCAATTACTATATAAACAAGAAGATGCAATATATTTTTTTTTAAGAATTCATTTTATCCTAAGCTTTAGTCCAGTGAAAAGATACCAGCAAGGAATTACTTAATACCCATGATTTTGAAAAGTTACCACAGAGTTCTCTGTATTCTGTTTTGCACAATTAAAAACAAGTACTCAACCACAAAATCCTCTATGTGCAAAGAAATGTGCCTTAAACCTTGCCAATTTCCCATGCATTTGTTGTTTAATTTTTCTATACTCGTACTCTTAAGACATTTTTAAATTAATACAGTTTCCTTTCCTATTAACATGTTTCTTTACAGGCGCATGTGCTGACAGTAATGTTTAAATATGGTATTTTACTTTAAACAAGCATGAAAACGTTTTTGACAAATGAAATATTAGCGTTCAGAAGCAGTTCTTGGTGTGTGCCTGTAAACATTCATAATAGGGTGGTCAGATGAAGACTAATGAAGGCAAAAGCATAGTTGCCCTCCTTGCCCCAAAAATTATCTCAGGCACTATGAGAATGGAGCAGATCCCAGCTACTTAACAAATTCAAGATTTAACACTATTCACCATGTTCAGTGCAAATGCTCTGAGGGAATTTTAGTTTTGTCTGAATCCCAGTATGTAACACTGGGACAACCACTGCACCGACAAGAAAAGTTTGAAAAAGTTTGTGGTCTGGGCTGCAAAAATCCCTTTCTTTCATTTTAAATTCCTCCAATATACTCAAATAATGATGAACATAATAAATAATAATATTTCACAGTTTAGCTTTCATCATTAAGGCTTTAAAAGCTTTTAGTGGAATATCAAAGATCACACTCCAAAATGAATCTGAACTCAGATATAACTGCACATATGTGCATCTCCAGCTAAAGCACATAGGCAGGAAAGAAAAATCAAGTACTTTTTCCTAAAAGTCTGTATCACCATTTGAATCCAGAACACTTACAGAATTGAAAAGTAATTTCTGAAAAACCATAATATTGGCCAAAACTGCCTCCCAGATGACATCTTCTAAAGTAGGTCTTGTTGTGACATTGATAACGAACAACTTCTGTGTAAGAGAATTTTCAGGATTTAGAGAATCCTGGTTCTAATCTCATTCACACTGGCACAATACTAGAATTACTTTTTTAGCACCCACTTTTAATTTCTTAAAATTCGTGAAATTAACAGTTCAGTCAGAGTCAAATCTTGTCTAAATCCTAGGTCTCATATGTTGTTATTGTTAGAAGAAACAATAGTTAGTGGAGTATGTCCTGGTTTCAGCTGGGATAGAGTTAATTTTCTTCCTAGTAGCTGCTATAGTGCTGTGTGTTGGATTTAGGAAGAAAATAATGTTGATAATACAGGGATGTTTTAGTTGTTGCTCAGCAGTGCTGACACCAGTCAAGGACGTTTTCAGCTCCCCATGCTCTGCCAGGGGCACAAGGAGCTGGGAGGGGGCACAGCCAGGACAGCTGACCCAACCTGGCCACAGGGCTATTCCATACCATACGGCGTCACGCTCAGTATAGAAACTGGGGGGAGTTGGCCGGGGGGCAGCGATCGCTGCTCGGGGACGGGCTGGGCATCGGTCAGTGGGTGGTGAGCAACTGCACTGTGCATCACTTGTTTTGTATGTTCTTTTATCATTATTATTATTATTACTAGTTTCTCTTTCTCTGCTGTCCTATTAAACTGTCTTTATCTCAACCCATGAGTTTTACTTTTTTCTTCCGATTCTCTCCCCCATCCCACTGGGGCTGGGAGGGTGAGCGAGCAGCTGTGTCGTGCTTAGTTGCCAACAGGGGTTAAACCATGACAAGTAGTATCAACACAAGATGATGCTCAGGGCTTTTTTCTTTTAGTTGAGGAAGTCCTTAAAAATCAAACAAACATGCAATTTTCTTATTAGAGGCATAGTAGGTAAGTGAGTACTTCTCGAAGCTGGTCCAGCCTCAGAATCGCCAAAGCGTCTTTGCTGCTTCATCCAGGCTTTGTAAGATCCCAGACAAAAAACAAGGTTCAAATATAAAGGCAAAACAGAGGGCAGCACTTTCATAATACTTGCTTTGCACACAGGGCTGCTTCCATACAGTCAGCTTACAGTGTCATTAGTACTACTTTGGGTGTCTGCTCCCGCTTCAGATACACATGCTATTTGCTATGCACACATAAAGGGTACAGATTTGAACCCGATGGCTACTGACTAGAGAAGACTCTTACTCCACAAGGACAGGAGTTGTACTTAGCAGAAAATAATGAGGCTTTTACAAATACAACCTTCTCGCTCTTAAGAGCCAATGTTCTCAAGTACCAAAAAGGCACAATCAAGGAAATGGCAACCCTGCAAATAGCCAGCATGTCTGAGTGAGGACGTGAAGGCAGTGATTGGGAAAACAGCAACACATGAACTAATGAAAAAGAGAGCAATCTGTGTGAAACAGAAATTATCAAGTGCTGAGGGTCTGGGTCATGCTTGTATCTGTTCAAAGGAGATGATAGTCTGTAAGCGTGATGTCTTTGGTAGCCACTGTCATCAGGACAGAACTGGTTAGCAGGTGGAGATCAGCCTCTCTGAGCTACTGTCTGTTAGAGCCTTCACATCCTATTTTCCTGTCTCTCTTTTTGGGCCTGCCTTGACACTGGGTATTGACAAGCGACAACATCATGAGGGGAAAAAAGCTAACTCTTGTAAATCAAAGAATCATTCTTTCCATCCCCAAAGATTCAAAACCTAAACAGCAGCATCATTTTTTACAAAGAGATGCTTAAATTACTAACGATGCAGGAAGGACAGAAATGTTCCGCAGAGATTTCTTCATCGATAGAAGCAGACTGATAGCCTTTTACCACAAGAGGAAGGAACTACTTTCCTAAAGCAGCACAAACCAAATTCTAAACTGCCACTAGAAAGGATTAAACACCATGTGCTTAGGGTAGTTATTTATAAAAAAACATCAATCCCGTTTACTCTTCAAATACACATAGTATGTGCCAATAATAAAACAGCTGGCAGATTGTACTCTCTTTCAGAAAGCACTATTTCTAAATGGGATTAACAAAGATTAGTACTCAGTGGGATCAGTTAATCTGACCTTTTTGTGATCTAACAGCATAACATCTTTTGTGGCAATACTTGATAATAACAGGTTGTTAAAAAAGTTAAAAAAGAGAGGCAAGAACAGGGAAAAATTTACTGAACTGAGCGAGCTGCTCAGTAGGCAGAGTCTATTAAAACAAACCCCATGTTTCAATACCTCCAGCTGCTAAGTTTTACAGAGATTTTGGTAGACCTTATCAACATATACAGTAGATAGCATATACGGAATGAGGCACCTTGTCCTGGAAAGCTGCGTTTCCAAAAAGGATCTATTATGCAAAGCAGAAAACAATATCAATAATAAATAATCTTCCACTATAATACTGGAGCTAGAGAATCCTTTCTTTTACAAAGGGGAGAACAGCAATTGGGAGCTTTGAGGTCGTTTTACTTCTCCACATTACTGAGAATCAAAACTCAGCACATGGTTCTGCTTTCTACAGTTAAAAAAGGCCCTTGAGAAAATGCGGTAGACACAGCAAAAGGGGCACAAAAATAATTACTGCCACATTGAGAAAGTATTTCATATTAGGAATGAAGTTCACATAGATATCTACATTGTGTAAAATAACGCTGTGGCAAGAAACCTGACGGCTCTAGCTGCCGAATAGATTTACATATCAAAGCAGCACCACTGTAGAGATACAGCTTTGGATTCCAGCTGGACTTCCAAAAGCTCAACCCCAAATAAAACCAAAATGTACTTTCACTGCAGAGTAGAAATATTCTTTCCAGGAGAAAACCAAGAATGATAAACAACTCTACAGTCTACCACTGCCATGAGAAGAATTTGTTGCCCAAAGGTGAAGCTGGGCTACTCGAGCTTTTGTAAAGACACACATTTTCCTTAGTGAGGATGACTAATTACTAGAACATATCAGCATGGAAAGTTATGGCTTTTCCTTTTACTTATTTATGCTTTTAATGTAAAAACCAAGCCTAGATGTTCTATGAAATGTGTTAGTTCAAAGAGGAGGCTTCTGGACTCGGTCAAATAACCGAGAGAAATTACCTGGGATACACAGCAGAAGAGAGCAAATGACCTAGTGGTCCCCTTCAGCTGAAAACACCTGGCTTGAAGAATTCACAGGAGAAATGTCTGGTTTCAATGTACCTTTTTTTTTTTTTTTTTTTTTTAACACCATANTTTTTTTTTTTTTTTAACCACATCATAGCAGGAACTAACAGAAGGCTGCAAGGTTGATTTGCTGGGGGAAGAAGAGAGCAGTCAAGCAGCTTTAGGAAATAAAGAATGGAAAGAAGACTGAAAGAAACATGGTTTGGGAAGGAGGGGGCATAAAACCGTGATTGCAGTGGTATTTCAAAATGGTAAGGGTTAACGATAGAACCTAGTAGTGTCAGGGCACAGAGAGGAAAATGAAACCGAGAATGTTCAAATAGGAATGACCATTAGCCTCTGTGTCTTTTTGACTCTCAGTCAGGCCCATCAAGCACCTCAAGATGTCAATAATGTTCATATACATAGTGGGGAGGCAAAAGAGACAAACTTGTGAATTAAGATTTTCTTGTCCCCTACAATTTAACTGCTCTCTTCCAGGCATCTCATGTTATACAGGGTGTTAAAAGTAAAATTTACTAACCATAGTGGTAAAGAAGAACAGTTCATTCTCTTACTGTTAGCTGTATTAACAAATGCCATATCCTTTCTGTCTCCTCTACTCTGGCGTGAACAGTACCAAACCCTTTAACGTTTTCTCACTGGTCAAATTTTCTAGATCTCCAGTGATTCTCATTTCTTCCCCTAAGACAGTGTCTCCAGTTTTTCTACACAAATTCAGACAAAATTTGTAAAGAACTCTAGTAGGGGACTTATTGGCACTGCACGGAACAATTATTTATTGCATCTTAAAACCAATACTACCATCCAGTTCCTCTATTCTAGCATGATTGTTCTCTCTTACACAGTGATAAAAATAAAAATCTTGCATCAGCAGAAATGGCATCCAACACCTCGGAGGGGAGGATTAAAATAAAATAAAATAAAATATAAACAGATAAAGCCTTGTCTTCAGGCGTGTAACTTAATTCATTTGGAAAACCTGGCTTTAGAATTGAAAACACTGTATAATGCCTATCGTGAAACAGCAATAGATGAAGGGATGAATCAAAGTCATGTCAGAAACACTTCAGTGTTTACATTCCACAGTTGCTCAGGTTCTCTCCTTTCAGCAGAAACATAATGCCTTTGCAAACAACTGTATCAAAATGAAGCCTCCCCACCTAATGGCTTTTCATTCTCGAGGGCAACATGGGTAAAATGCATCGTGCAGTGCTGTCAAGCATGGCAGCAAATTAGAGCACACCAAAACCACATTAAAAATTGAAGGCATTTTCCCACCGAATTAAAAAGATTCCTGCAGTGCAAGTTATTTGACAAGCTTTGTTGCATCAGAATTTGCACATCTTTGCTGACTAATGTTTTCAAACATTATTAAAACTCCAAAGTTTTTGTAAACCCCTTAAAAATTCTGTTTAACTTGGGAGAAGTGCAGCTTTGGGGGTTTTTTTTTTAAGGCTGCTTGGAGATGGCTAATCAGTTGGAAATTCTTTGCCTCTCATGATGTGCCTTCGTGTCTGAAAGTGGTGCTATTACACCACTGCAACATCTTTTGCAAAGTCTGCAAACTATTTTCCGATTTGTGGACGTGAGGAGATAGATGCACAAAACCTGACTACTAAAAGGAGCAATTTTTAGCAAGAGGGTGGTACACTGACTTGATTATGGTAACTTAAAGTTGATTTGTAAAATCATTAGTAAAATTAGAGGAAATCTTACCTACATGTAAGAGTAGACAGCTGTGTTAGATAAATGCAGTCATGAACACACACAAACCTCGCCAGGTATTACTGACCAGTAACTATATTCTGCCAGTTTAGGTGATCAAATTCAAACCAAGGATTGCTAACAAGCTGCCAGAATTGCCATAGTTCAGTTTGTGTTACAAAAGGAAACAACAAAACACCCTTAAATTCTGCCGAAATTAATTTTTCACTTGCACGTTGTGCATTAACAAGAATACCTATTCTTAAGTGACCAGATATTGTAACATTTCTAGATTTTATAAGCATGTGACTTACTATAGTACTGTAGTAGCATCTGCAAGAACCATGTAGCTCACAGAATTACTAAAGCCTGTATTCTTGTACCTTCTTAGGTGCCAGCTTCAATCAAAACCCTGAGAGGCTATTCAGAACTAAGGAGCCATACTCCTTGCCTAGAAAACCATTAACAAGCATAAAGTTAAAAGGCTGAAGCTCCTTATATCAGCCTCAGGGAAGCCTAGATCAGCTCCTGGATCAGCTCCCTGGCTGAACAGTCTGTCTGTGGGAAGAAAAGCTAAGAAAAAAGGTGGAAAAATCACATGCTACCAAAGAACTGCTAGGTTTTCCTTAGGGTTTTCACCCAACCACACCTCCCCATGCAATTTATTTTCAGTAGCACCAATCAAACATGGGTCAGGAGGCCTCTGAGTGAAATCCCAGGCTAACTAGAATTAATAGCAAAGCTCCTGCTAACTTTAGCAGTGTCAGATCTTCACCCTGGGACCACATCAAGCAAAATGCACAGAACAAATTCACACTTTAGAAAGAAAAACTTAGAATATGATCTACAGAGCTATTTTTTACTAGCTAGAAGTACATAATACAATATTTTCTTTAATATTTTATGGATTGCAAATACTCTCTAGTGCATTTCAGTAGGATTCCTTTATCCAAAGGGAATTCTAAGTTTTAAAATCGCATTCCACACAAGGTTTGAAAGAAGTCTGAACTAGTCCCACAAAGTTCACATCAGCAAAACATTGTAGCTTTCAGTATCATCAAGCTCTCATTACTCTTTTGGTAGCAGCAATTGAAAATAAGGTCTAGATGGCAGCAATGACAGGAGTGTCAAAAGGTTAAGTGTACTTAAAGACTACAAAATAGAAAAGGTGAACTCTACAGGTAAATAAAGGAGTCACTCATACAAAATATCACTGAACACAAACCAGATGGAGAGGCATTGGACTAGCCAAGTCTGACTAAGCTGATCTTTGCATGAAAATCACCAAGGAAAAATAACAAATACTTCCGAAATCAAATATGGTAAAGTCAAAAAAAACCATTCTAGGTTTACTGCGTGTCATTGCTCCATTATAAATCTTTCAACAAACTTAGCATTATGCTATCTGTATATTCACTCCAGGTATAAGTCATGAAAACCAGCTGAATCTTACCCACTTCATATTCAATTTGTACCAACATTTGGCCTGTGAAATGAACTGCAGGCTCAACACCGAACACTCACAATTCGGAACTGCCAGCACGCACCAATAATTAGTAGGTTAAAATTCTAGCACTTCTGCCCAAATCTTCAGTTTAATGGCAGGAACAGGAACAGTTTGCTCAAGTCAGAGGGGTCGACTTTTCTGAAAGCTGCCAGCCATTCTTTCTCACTGATATCACTGATAAAGGTTTCCCAGCAGCTCTCTTAAATAGCTGAACAAGTAGTTATCCATATAAAGAACATAAAGGAATCTTTCCTACCCTCAGGTTAGACAAAATTCTGTTCTTCAGAAGGTATACTCTCCTATTAAAGGTGAAACTTCTGTCTGGAAGAACCCGACTCTCTTTGTGCAAGGAAAGTGAAAGACAGAAATGCACGCATTTTCTCCTCACATTCGGTACACGCACACACACACTTCATTGCCCAGTTTCCTTTGTACTGATGCAAAATCAAGTGATTTTAAGAGGATTTTAGGAGCTAGAACACAAACCCATAGAAAATAGCAGGCTCTTTCTTGAGTGTTGCTGAAGCAGTTGCAAACTGTACTAAAGCAGCGCACGTTCCCTCCTCTTGCTAGGCCTTTTAAGTATTTTTTTCCTGAGTTGTACAACAGCTGTTACAGTTGTGCCTTCTTTCAGGCACTCCCCTAGGAGGTAAATGTCCCTGAGGCAATATATTTAATGTATTTCTAAGCACCAAAGCCATCAAAAGACTAATCCAGATAGAATGTCTTTTAAAAGCATTTCCTTGTGCTATAGGAGCAATGACAGCATTGACTTTTCAACCTTCTTTCCCACACTAAACAAGTTTTAAGTGAATTTCCAGATGTTACTTGCTCAGCACACCTTCCTGTAGCCATGTACTCTTCCTGTAGTTGTGCCAGTCATATCAGTATACAACAACCCTTCAGTCAGTACATACTTTCGTTATAAGCATAGCTGCACACACTTATTACCACAGCTTTTCTTCTCTGTTTGTTGATATCTGGAACAGATGACAAAGTAATCTAGCTGAAAGAATCACTCCATTTAGCAGAGACTGAAAGTGCTCTTAATGAAAACGTCTAGTAACTGACTCCCTTTGTGTTCCTGGGTGCATAAGGAATAAGAATTACCATCTGTTCAGTCACGTCATTCCTTCTTCCCCATTATTTCTCATCATTATTATATTATCCCACTTAGTCATGCCACAAAGACTTGTATATTCATCAAGTGGCAGCAAAGTAAGATGTCTGTAAGAAACACAGGTAGCAGTCCACAGCACCTTCTCCATTGTGCTAAGTGAAACGTAAGCAAAAACAGGCAAAGAATGCATCTCCAATCTTTCTTAAAGTAAGACCCTCATTTGATTTTAATTGCATCAGTTGTGCACAACTTCAAAAAGAGCTAGAAGATAATTGGCTTGTGAAATCTAGCTTGTTTTTTCCATCCCCCTCAGCTGGCCAATGTTCAACCTTTTTCTTTCAGCATAACCAGAGGAAGCACAAACCAAAAGCCATTTTCAGCCTGTCATAGTTTTGCCTCCCAATTACTCTACTGGCTCCAAAAAGAGAAGATCTTTCCAGCTGTAAAGTTGCCAACGATACAAAGTGCCAGCCATGGGGAATGGGTTGGTGCATTCTTCGCTTCAGTCTTCCAGTTTCTTGAAGCCCAGTGTAACAACAGCGGAATGAAATTATTTGCTTACCCATCCTTAACTAGAAAGGAAATAATTTCCTTCAAGTTATGAGTACTGTTCTCATTCCCAGCTGCCTACTATTCCACCTTCATTTGTAGACATGAGAAACTTGTCCCTGACAGGATCACAATGAAACAGAGATGTAGTTGACCTAATATTGAAAATGTTTTTAATGGCCCTTAAGCTACATTATCTTTCATATATGAGCAAAGTGGAAATGCCAAATGACTGGTTCCAAATGTTCAATTACTTCTTGGACAATGGAAAACAAACATGTCACATTTCATTGCTTTCCTAACTGATACCCTCAATGCACTGCCCAAACCCAGTAAGCATTGCCCTGCAGATGGGATAAAGAAAACACTAGAAGTCATCTCCAAGGTGCTCATGTTCATCTTCAAGTCATAAAATGAATGAGTTCATCTCAGCTAACCAAAATGTCTCAGCTAACCAAAGTGCGAGACAGTTCTTAATCCATAACAGAATGCTTATTTTTCAGGCACACACTTATCTGTGGCTGGATTGGTTTATAGCAAACAGTGGACATAAAACTACAATGATTTATATGGCTATGAGAACAGAAATTAGAGATCAAGATATACATTTTCTGGTTTGAAATAATTAGAATAGGAAGCCTTAGCAAACTCAAAGAAGCTATTGCTTTTCAGTGACTATCCTCGTAACTGTCAACACAGATTTCTTTTTATCAAATCTGCTAATTTTGGACAAAATATCTTAATGGTGTTTCATATGTGTTTTTAGGCCCTTTGGAAATACAAATCTAATTTTCTGTCAAATGCTGTGTTAAGCTATTCAGACATGTTTTATGCACTCAGGATTACATCAAACTAGTCAGGAAGTTTACAGAGATTATTGTGAAGGCAGATCCTTACACAGAAGTTATTTAACTGAACTGCAAACTTATTTTACAAATCTTCGTATCTGCCTTTAATTAAGAGGAACTTGTGTAAAATGTTGATGAAATCTCAGTGAACTTAATTCATGTGGATGATTGGGGAAAATATTGCAGCCTCTAGGAAAAAAACAACTCGCAAACAGAACAAAACAGATTTTAAAATAAGAGTCATCAAAGGAATATGCAAAAAATGCAACATACATGTATCAGTTGGTATAGTCACTAGTCCACGGAAGCCTTTGAAACAATAAGAAACTACGCAAAGATGTGCTTCTGTACAAATAAGAGCAAAATGGACTTAAACCAGCCTATCTTACCGTTTTGCCAGGCTCTTAGCCATGATCTAGATCAACTGAACTCTCCAAGATATGTACAATTAAGCATCTTGATCTTACCATTGTCTTCAATGGAGAAATAGAAAATGTCACTGCTAGCATTATCACCTTCCTTCAGGATGTAGCTGATCTTCATTTCATCAATATCAGCTAAGAAAAGAATATGCTAGGTTAATCATCATAGAGTTTACTACAGAATATAGGACACAGTTCATTCTACCTTTACTATTTGATTACTTATTAGTAAGTTGGCTAATTTGTGGATAAAGCATTTCAGCAACCAAACTTGTATAATGCGGCATGGCTTCTTACACTGGTCTACACTCAGCAACACAACATATATTAATATAGTTATTAGCTCAAAGAACAATGGCAAAAATACAGTGAGATATAGTTTTACCATAAATGTTTATTTTTAAATACTAAAGTCACATTCTTGGTTCAGCACATGAGAAAGAATTACTTTGCTATAACTAAATTGAATCTATTGGGGGGTAAAGATCTGCCCGTTTTTTAAAGATCAGTTTAATCAGTTTTTTTTAAGCTCTTCTGTGACACACAAAACTGTTGCAGGTACAATGGGAGTGAATATGAGAATGTATTAAACAAATCATAAATAGGTCTCAAAGTCAATAAAATTTTGGTTTTGTATTCCCAGAGAATAGGAGAAGACCATCAGGATATTTCTATTACCCTAAAGTTGCAGGTGTGTTATCCCGTGTCAAATTCCATCAATATGAAGACTTCAGAGAAGTCTTCTACTTTTGCTTTTATTTTAGTTAAATAAACAACATTTCATTTGATATAAAAATGTTTGGGATATAGCTAAATGTTCTTTATGCTCTATTTAGCATTAAGCTGTTCTAGAGCTAATTCTGATCTACTAAGACACCTGCTCCCCTGCGTTTACCAGTTGCTCTTGTTCTCGCGTGGTAGGTTTGGGTGCTTTCTGTCAACTGACAATGTATGAAACGTTCTTGAATGAATGGCAAATGATTTTTGATAACACTGTAGCTTGGCAGATGGACTGCAGACTTCTAAAAATAGATTGTTTTATCATAATCTTAAAGCTACAATCTGTCTGGAAGTTATAGATAGATACATAAAATGGAGATTAAGACTTTTTCTCTCCCCAGATTATTTTCTCTTGCAAAAGAACTTTAATATATCTGAGCACATAAAAATAATGGAGATCTCTAATCCTATTATGGTGTCTAATGAGAATTTTGGTAAATGTTGTCCCCCCTGCTGACAGTCACAGCACACTGGAGGTAGGCAAAGTCTAGGCTGGAAGTTTCCTTGTGAAAGCTTTCAACATACTATTCTACCCAGGACAGATGAATGACAGCCTAAGCCCATCAAACTCCCTAAGATTGGCTGGAGCACTGTGATATATATTATATACTCTCTATATTATAGAGAGTGTGGCTGCTGTCACTGTGCCCCACCACCCTCTGAGGCTCTTCCCTCCGCACAGGTTTGGTGAAGCTGGCCTAACGGAGGACTCCCTACCCACTGACCTTTTTTTGTGAAACAGAATCACACAAAATGTAACCCAAACTACTGGGGCTATACTGGGTGCCTCCTGCCTTTTTTTTTTTTTTTTTTAAATACTAACTCCAGTGATGTGCAGAAATGTTAAGCTCCTTTCCAAACAATTTTCTCTGAAGACAATAGTGATTTTTGAGCCTGGGTTTAATTTCCAGACAGGCAAACAGATACATCAGTCTGCAAAAATAAACTGGTGCAGGATCTGCAAATCACTATTTCAGATTTTATCCCATCTTCTTATGAGCAGTACCATGCTAGGTACATGGTAAGATGTACATTTAACACACAGCAGGAAACATATTAATGCATGCACATACAACATGGAACTTTTGTGTCTTCATGGGTAAAACAAAGCTTAATCTCTAAAATGCATGTATTATAATTCTGATCATTTGCATAATACTTCGTAGTTTAAAAGACATTACATTCTAAACTCCCTGAAACAAATATTCAAATAATATAACACAAAATAACAGCTCATTGAGCCCAATGTTTATAAGCAAATACAACCATCAGCACCAACCTTGCGTAAATGTTCTAACGCTCTCATTTCCAAGGCCAGTATTAATTATGAAGCCATGCTCTGGCCCATCTGTTATTTTGTATTTCAACAGCTTGTGTGGACTGTCTTGATCCTCTGCCTTTAGTGCCTTACTGGTCATCAGGAAGCCTAGGTGCCCAGCTGGAAGTCTTCTCAGAGTAGGGGCACCCTTGTTCATCACTAACTGTGGGACTCTGTTGTCCAGTGAACTGATGTGAATCCTCATCATCTGGGGTTGATGGATCTCCTTGCTAGTGTCAGGGAAAACCTAAAAGTTTGCGTGTGTCCCATCAGTCACAGAGAAGGAGAAACTATCCTGGCTGGTTTCTGTACCATCATGTCTGTAGCTGATAAGATTCTCATTCAAGTCTTGCTTGGTGCAGCCGGTGACTGGGTAGCTGCTGTTGTAGAAAATCTGGCCATGCACTGGAACCTGAGTGACTGTGAATAGGAGTAAGGCGTATCCCCATCTTCCACAGTCAGTTCAAAAGGAGTGATCAGCCTGGTCTCCCCTTCCTTAAGAACCAGGTCACCAATAGTTAGAACTGGCATTTTATTATCCACATCTGTGATGGAGACCCTGAAGGTGCGGAAGACTGGGTTATACGAATCTGTCACTTCAGATTCAAAACTGTCCATCTTCACCTCATCCTCTGCAGTGTGAATGTAATAAATCTTGTTGCCAGCAAGTTGGAGTAGAGTAAAGGAAACAAGGGGTACTCCAGGGCTGTCTGAATTCTCTAGATGGCCCTGGGTTGGGGACCAGGTGACAGTGAAATGCAAATTTTCATCAGGACTGGTAACATCAGCTGTGCTGAGCAGATCAGTTGTGTCACCTTTCCACTCTCTTTCAGAGTTACACCCTTACTGATCACCTCAGGGAAGACCATATCAAAGCCACCAATGGTAATGTAGAAGTACCTGTCTATCGAGGCATTAATACCATCAGTAACAACAAATTTAATCAGATCACGCACTCCATATAGGCCAGTATGAACACAGTGGATAAAACCCTGGTCTAAATCATCCTGTGTGAAGTTTGTGCCTTGCATAATGTTGCACAGCACTTCCTCTTGTCTGTTCAGATGCTGTAAGAAACTCTGCACAGGTGCCAAATGGATGACATAAACAAGGCTCTTGTCCTCTGAGTTGATGTCTGTGGCTTTAAGGTCTCGACTAGAGATGACCTTTGACTTGTCAATATCTACTTCCAGACCACTGTTGATTGCCATCCTGGGAGTCTCATCATCTACAAGGATCACCATAATCGGCATGTTCTGCTCCACTGTGTAGTGTCCATCAGTCAGCTGAATTTGGAAGCTATCTTCTTTCATCTCCGAGTCATCATGTTCATACACAATCCTGGAAGCCTCCTGGATCTCCTCCAAGGTGAAGCTGTGAACAGGCACAGTGCCTGTGGACAGCTGCTGCACAATCTGCCCATGCTTAGGAGGGAGAGCAATAAGAAAACGCAGTTCATCTGGAGGCACGTCTGCATCGGCTCCATTGAGGATGGGGGTGTCAATCACCAGGCTCATCCCCTCAAGCACCACGAATTCACGCACAAACAGTTCCGGCTTTTCATCATTGGGGATGATGACAATGGGGAAAAACTGGTGAGGTGAGAAGTTAACACCATCAGAGCACTGGAAAGTGAATCTATCCTCCACAGGCTCCACCCCTTTATGAATGCTCTGCACATAGTTGACATGGTCCAGATGAACATCTTTGATGGAAAAAGCACTAATAGCAGTACCAGCTCTAGACTTGTCGGACCCTGGGGCTGGAGAGACATTCTCCAAATATCCTGAAGTGGACTGAACTGTGACAACGCACAAGATATCATCTCTGGGAGTATCTACATCCTCCACATCCAGCTGATCCAAAGTTAGAGTACTCTTCCCTCCCTCAAGGACACTGAGCGGCTCTGCCGCAACCGTCACTTCAGGTGCAATGCTGCCCACAGGCAATATCATCACAGCCACACGCACCCTTTGTACTGTGCTGCCTCCCACCACCATTCACTGGAGAGGTCAGAAACGATGAGGCTGAACGAATCATACCTCTTTTTCAAGACAATCTCTCCACTGGTGTGAGCATAGGCTACTGCTCCGCTGATGAGGTCATGCTGGGTAAACTTTTCTGATCACACTCCATCCACGAGGATGTCACACAGCCTGGAGGGATCCTCATCTGTAACTGGAGAAGCAGCGTAGTAATGTCAGTAGCACCATTTTCCAGGACCTCAATGGCTGCTCCCACCTGCCCGTGACCACTAGGGAGAGTGATACTTGGGTTTTCATCATCCAAAGGCTGCACAGCAATCTTGGCTGTGATTGGCACATGATGGACTCCATCACTCACTTCCAACTGGTAAGAATCACTGCCAAACTCATCGCCGCTGTGCTTGTAGGAGATGCACCCACCAGTAATATCATCTAGCAGGAAAGATTCCCCTTGCACCATCAGACCCTGCTCCAGATAACGTAAACGGCCATGCTCCGGAGCTTGAGTTACAGTGAAGACAATCTGATCTGCAGATGAGTCCTCATCTGTGGCATCTAGTTGACTGCTGGTGAGAAGGAAGCTGCTTCCTTCAAGTACACGGAAGCCTGTATTGGTGATCTGAGGTAGCTGGTTGTCCACTGGCTGCAGGAAGAGAGTAAAGGTACCTTGTAGAGAATTGCCAGCTGAGTCCTCTACAAGGAACGTGAACTGAACCACCCGTGGTGTGATCCCCAGCTCCTGATCCAGGGGTCAGTATGCCACCTTGTGGTGGTTGACCTGGGCCTGGGTGAAACATGTAATGGACGTCTCAGGACTGTCGGCCAAGACAGTCTCACCAGTGACCACAGAGTGGTTCTCATCCGTGTCAATTGGGGGTGTCAGTAAAGTGTACTTCAGCTCCCTGTCACCCATATCCAGGTCAGCATACCACAAGTAATGCTTCTTAAAGACAGTCAGCTAGTATTCCTGGACTATCATCTGCAGGCTAGTACCTGGGTACAGTGCAGGTGGCAGGTTGTCTACCAGTTGAACTTTGACAGAACACATGCTCCCCTGACCGGTTAGGGGGGGACATTGTCATCCTGCAGCTGGAACACAATGTGGCCCATCACTGGGCTGGCACTGTGAGCTCCCGTGTGCCTGAAGAACAGCCTCTCATCCAGGGTGTCCTGCTGCAACCACTCGTTCACCACCCTCTCATACACGTGCTCATCCTCCAGAAAGTGCCAGGGGGAGGGAGATGAGTCACTCTCCAACCCTGCTCCACTTTCCTTGCTTTCATAAGATGCTGGTTGGTCTGCCTGACACAGCAGCAGCTCACCAAAGTGGTGGGAATATAGTAGGGACACTGCGGAGTCCCCAGCCAGGACAAATCGGATACAGGTATCGTCAGAGTCAATGTCTGTAGCACTGAGGACGAAAGGTGAGATTCGGACAGTCGTGCTCACTCAGCACCAGCCCTGTATTTGCATTCAGCAGCGGTGGCTGATCATCATCAGGAATGATGGTGATGGGGTATAGAAATTTGACCTGGTGCTGCTCATCTGTCATGTGGAAAACAATGTTGTCACTGTAGCTGTGCTCCCTGCCATCATGCCGGTAAATCACCTGCCCTGCTGCTAGCTCTGCAGCAGTGAAGTACTTGTGGCTGGGCGGTACACCCAGTACCTTGAGCTTCCCGTATCGTGGACCCCATGTCCTCCAAGACCTTCACCTCTTTCAGATTGTCCTCATCACTGATCTCCAAGTTACCAGACAGGGGCCATGACTGAGCCTCAAAGGGCCAGCCACGTGACTGAAAGTGGCCACAGGGGCCAACACGTTCATGGGCTTTACCAGGATCACAAAAGCAAAAGGCTCTGAGGAGGCACCATCAGAGTCCAGCACTTCTATTTCTACCTGGAAAAGCCACTCCTGATCTGAGTCCAGGGTAGGGGGCTGGTAGGCAATCTTCTAATATCATCAAATATCTCAAGTTGGAAAGGACCTATAAGGATCATCAAGTTCAGCTCCTCAGAGGACTACCTAAAACTAAGAAATAAAGCAGAATCATTGGCTTCACAGCACATCCCACAGTTTACAGAGACTGCTCAAAATAACAAGTATAATGTTCCGCTCCCTCCCCTCCTGCTGCAAGAAAGGCAACGAGGGAGTGACTGGGATCATCAGTGCTGAGCAGGAAGCCTTGCTGCCCTGGGTCACTGGGCCAAACTAGGCCAAACAGAGGTGAGGTTGAAGATCAGGCAGTCCAGGGGTGTCTCCAGGTCCCCAGCTTCCAGCACGTCCAGGGTGAGGGCCGTGAGTGCAGATTGATCCACCTCCATCATAAGCAGCACCAGGAAGCTGGGCTTGGGTGGCGTGTTGTCCGCCGCTTTGTGGATCCGCACCAGCACCTGGAAGTACTCCCGCTGCTCCGGGCCAGCCACCGGCAGCACAGACACCCGCACCGGGATGCGGTCCCGGCCGGGGGAGGCGGCGGCCGCCGTGTGCTGGTAGCGGGTCCCCGCTTGCAGCACGGCGGAGCAGCCTCCGCTGTAG
>VZTL01023805.1:13497-34147 GCA_013400535.1 Scopus umbretta | reverse complement strand
CCCCCAAACTTGGCATAGAGCTCCTCTACGTGTGCAGGCAGTAAAGGGGGAAACCAGCAAAGCCCCGCTGACCTGAGGATGTTTGCTTACGGCTCAGCAGTTTCTCACAGCTAGGAAAACGGGAGCAGCCTAGGCAGTTTCCACTTCGCTGGGGACCATTCCTGCTCAAGCTGCACTCAGTCCTTGCCTCAGGCTCATGGCTGAGGACAGCAGGTAAAAATGCTGCTGGATTTAAAAAAAAAAAACGAGGTTTCTCTTGGAATTGTTACTGCGCTTTTTAATATTCTGGACATTTAGCCTACTATTTCGTTAAAGGGGCAAGTTGCTTAAAGCTTTATTTACTGTTTATGCTTTCTTTTTGCCAAATTCTTCAGGAAAATATCAGCAACTTACTGACTCCCACTGTGCATGAAGATTAATTGCTTACCCACTCTTAACTATCATAAAATAGGACTGGGCTTTTCATTCTTAAGTGTTTTGCTTGTGTTCTGGTATCTGTATTAATATCAAAAGATATTTAAAATAAAACGCATAGGGAGACCAAGTACACTTCTCTGGTTTAGTACAAGGTTTATACACAACCATTGTCAATTTTTTTTTTTTTTAAGCATAAGGACTTTCTCATACATAAGTTTCCATGTACACTAGCCAGCAGTTCTGTACTCCATGGAAGTGTTCTCTGGAATAAGGACTGAGCCCCTGCTGTGGTTGACACTAATGAACTTTTACTGGGACTTGTCCTTTCAGGAACCTAAATATATCCATCTTATTTCCTGAAGCCAACAGGATACTTCTAGGCAAATATAACTAGACTAATCAGTAACAAAGACGTTGCTGAATAATCACTCACAGATAGAAAGGGTTTTCTGCTCTTGATAGATTCAAAGCCATTATGCCAAGTTCTGTTCTTTGGTAGAACCCTGTACCAAATAACTCAAGTTACCCACTGAAACTTGTGTGTACATCCACATACATGCACAAGCACACAAAGGTTACAAAATCTGCATTTTTCCCATCCTTAATCAAATCTAGGCTCTGGACAATCATATGTGGTTAGAGAAGAAACAGATATTGCCTTACACCTCGATTAAGAGAAAGAAAGTAAAGACCATGACCAAAGGCTAGACACCACTATTTCATACATTCATATGTCTATAAATATACACGACATTCTAAAAATTTTACAATGTTCATCTTTTAAAACTGTACTTATACACAAATGTAGTGAGATCCCAATGGTTATGTGCACCTTTGAGGAAGTGTAGGAACGGAAAGGAGCCTTTTATTCTTCCCACTCAATTTTTCAAAACCATTTCAGTGTACACACACTTCACCTGTGTTTGATTTCTGGTGGCCAAGTAGCTACCCAGGCATGCTTACCAAGTGCATGGCACAAGTTTCCTTCCCTCCTTCATGCTGCAGGTGTTCCCTCTGTGACATTTTGTACATACACAGATAAACTCCCCACGTAGGTCAGGTTGCTATCTAATACTCTACTGCCTATAACCTTCCTTCCATCTTAAATAAGTAAATCCCAAACCATGCATTGGGTTCTTTGAAGCAAATAGGCTAGTCCTCCTCCTCTTAATACCTTCTCAGTACTCTTTAGAATAACTAGGAAAAAGGTCAACGAGGTTGTTCACATGAGTACTACCAACATTTGAGATCCGCTCAGGTAGAGTAGCTAGCCCTTCATGCAAGGAGCCCTCTGTACTCCAGGCAAAAGGGCTCTGACAGGAGAAATGGCTAGAAAGCTTTAACTCTTTCACACACACAGAGGAGCTGCCTGTTCACCTCTGTGTGGAGCAGACACAATAGGTTTGCGAAGTAGAACAGGAGCACATTTACGATTCACTGTTCACCGTAGAGGTTTATTTGAGAGGCATGGTCTCCTCTAGCTGTCACCCTAGTGGAAGAGAAATTATATAATTTTTGAGTGCATCTCACCACCTATGAAAATTGGTAGGTATGAAAAATAGACAAGAAAGTAAGTCAATGGACGTTAAAGAAAACTTAAGCTAAAGCAAATGCCATGTATTTTACCATAATGCAGAATTAAGTTATATCCATTAAATATTTATGGATATAAAAGGATTGTTTTAAAATCATGTACAAAAAAGTTATAAAGTATTGACATATCTTTCCAGATTTCATCACTGTATATTTTATTTCACACAAAATGAAAATGTCTGATATGCCAAATATTTTCTTTGTATCTTTACTCTAATTCATTCTAAATCAGGATGGATTACATAAATTTGATCCTTCATGGCAATCTGGCCCAGTTTTGTTTTCATCAAGTCTGCAACCTAGCAACTTTACTACAAAACCAGCAAAATTTTCTTTAGATCCATTCTTTAGCAGAGTATAATTTGATAACTCTTTGCTCACCCACAATTGTTAGAAGCCACTGCCACTCTGGAGACTTGCTCCCTATATTTAGAAAGCCAAAAGTGGTTGTGTGACTCTAAGAATTGGCCATTTCTCATGTTTTAAAGGAGAAAATGACATGATTTTTTGTAATATTTGATGACTGATGGATTAAAAGAGCATACAGAAAGAGCAGTGGGATTGGTCAGAAGTCCTAGGAAATGGAAATAAAGTTAACCTCCCGTTTTCCACCATTTTCACTCTGTACTGTCATGTTTCAGTGCTATTATACTTTTCCTAAGTGTAATCCAAACTTAGGAATCTGAGCTGAATCTGTCCCTGAAGATTCCCAAGCCCTGTAGCAACTATGCAAATTGTTCTTATTTTGATGAAGAAATATGGAAGAAGCTAACAAATTAAAACCAAACCCAACATTTCAACGTTCTACTAGGAATGTATTTGAAGTTGTCCTTTATTTGTATGAGAGTTTTTCCACACAGGTTTATCTTCAGCAACATACTGGGGATTTTTACATGTGGCGTGCTGCTACACTGATGCAGCAATATGTATGCTTAGGACCTACGAAACCAGATGCTATCCATCTTATCTGCACCATCTGCTCTGACATTGATATCGGAGGATCCAAGTTAAAATTCTAGCTGTTGTATTTTAAATATAAAGAGAATTTAGTTGGCTCCTAGTCAGTGATGCCATTCTGCTCTAGGGAGTCATATGCACGCTCCAATATTCAGGAGATCCAATACATATCTTTATTTGGGACAGAGATCCTTGTGTTTTTAAAAAAAAATTGAGCAAAACTGCACTGCTAGATCACAGCTCTACTTTTCTGAAATTCCTATTCTCTGAAGTGAGAAATAGTCCTACTCGTTTAGCTTCCCTGTAAAGCAGAAAAATAAGAGTACTGTACTGTTGATACTAACCATTTGAAAAATAATTCCCTTTTTCACCACCACAGAATACCTCTACCCACATGTAATCTTTAAAAGATTCTAGAATCAGTCTTCTGCTTCTTACTGCATTGTTGCTATTTATGCTAAATGGGAAAGTTTTTCAGATTCATGGGATGAAAGAGACTGAATGTAGGTGCTTGTAATATTGCCAAGCTGCTCAAAACAGTCCAGAGGGAAGGAGAATGAAAGCAATGAAGCCACTTTTCAGGGTTTATGTGGCAAGTAAGAAAGATTAGACCAGGGTTCACCTGGAGGTTTTGCTTGTTTTCTTTTTTAACAAAAAGGTTCTCTTTCAAAGGGAAGCACTGATTTGACAGAAAAAAACCCCAGCTTTTCAACACAGACATCTACTTCAGTGGTATGAAGTAGATAGTTACGGATGCAGAGAGCACTCATTAAGCCAGTAGAACCAGCTGATTCCAGGCAGGACTCAGGAGACAGGTTCAAGCCTGAACTCCAGGCAGCACAGCTGCATGGGAGGATGGTGCCAAAAAGAAAACCTGAGGCACATGGCCTCCAAGCAGCCTGGGGCAAAAAGCAAAGCAGGCACGTGAACATGGGTCTCCCACAGCCCAAATTAGTATCTAGGCTAGACTAGATCAGGTGAATCCACCCCCTTGGAGACTCTCAGGTTACTCTTAACAAAGTATAACACATCTTATTAAGACTTTTCCCCTTCTGGCACCTCAGCATGCAGTTTCTCCCCTACTCTGGTCACCACATTGCTGTAGAGAAACAGCAAGAGACTTGTGTGTGTGTGCAGAAATTATCACTTTTTCCATGCCCCAACTTTGAGAAAATAGTTTCCTACTTAAGTCTTTTAGAAAACCAAGCCTATAAAATCTAAAAAACACCCCATATACAGAATATATATTTGTTGACATGAATGTCTACAGAAGGATGTTCGTGCAACATGCACATGCACCCAAATTAGCTGTTGCACATTCCCAGGGGCAGTACAGATGTTGCAAACATCACTAGAAAGATGCTGCTCAGTGAGAGCACATGCAGAAGAAATAACTAAAGAAATAAGAAATAACTAAAGTGTTTTCCACCCTGCTTCCCCAAGAAGAGAGTCCACTTTGCCTTTAACGAATATGTCTGGCTTCCCCCCCACACTTTTTTTTTTTTTACACAATCATTCTTCTATTATCAAGAACTGTAAGTAAAGGCTAGGTAACTTTGTGAAAAGGAAGACTGTTCACAGTGAAATTAAACAAATACAAGGCTAGATAAGAAATAATGAAAAAAAGAGAGAACGAGTTCTTCCATCAAAGCAAGAAACCTCTTTTAAGCAGTTTTGCTTAGATGGGGGCACCACCACTCATTGATCAAAGCACCACATATAAGATACCATGCATGAAACTGTCAGAATTCTTCTCCCATGATTCCCAACTACACATGGAAAGCAAAAAGCTAAGTAGGAGATCTATCAAGCCATCTCTCCAATACTACATTGCTAGATAGTCAAGATATAAATCATTGATTTATATAGTAGTCAATATATGTATATTGACTACATGTAGTGAGTCAGTAATAAAACAAGAGATGAATCAGATGCCACAGACATTGTAAGAGCCTCCCATAACAGTCCTACTTTCTTCCAAGTCCCCTGTCCAGAAGCAGACGCCATCAACAGAGTAGTAACAACTTATACTTACCAGCAGTCCCTCAACAATGCATATATTTACACAGCACTATATTAAATCTCTTATTGCCTGTTTGAGCACGAAAAAAAAAAAAAAGAAAAAAGGATAACGACCTTTTCAAGTGCTCATGATTGACTGACTTTTGATATATTTCAGCAATACACTTAAGGTTAGCATTTGACTTAATTTCCTAACACAGATGTTGTCATATTTTGTCTCTCTAGGATAAGTCTCAAATACGTCTTCAGAGTCCAACACTGTGCAGAGGTAGCAATCATTTCCTTCTGGACAACTGCTTCTCTTCCTAGTATTTTAAATCTCACATTTGAGATTATTTTTAAGTTTGATAGTTCTATGGTCTGCAAGCTGATAGAATTGCTTTATGTTAAATACATACATGTGGAAAACTGCACTGAAAGCTACCTCTAGATTTTTGTATATTTTATCAGAACTCAGTGTAAAGTTATAATTCTGTTCAAATCAAACTATAAAATATTAGAAAAGTCCAAGATGAACTCTTAAAGAATTACATTCTATTATTCTGCCACATTGTGTTGAAGCTGCTAAGCATCAGGAAATACCAAGCTCTAAATATCAAACGAGTGTTTTCATGCTAGGAACTGCAGACGAGAACTGCAGGCAGAGAGCATGCTTCTCTGAGCTTTAATAAAAGGTTGGAAAGTCTGCTAGGCCGGTATTAAAATCATTAACACCACTTTGCAGCAGTGAAGGATGCAGATAGGGTGTAATCTGATAACAACCAGGAAGTTCGTAAGACCTCCAGTGGCAACAAGAACACTTTCATTCCAACTGGAGAGCTTATTTTAAATTTGGAATACTTTTTCAAGACTAACCGGTACAGTTCAATGGAGGAGCTATCAAGTTTAATATTAAGGGTATTCGCTAATACAATACTTTACATTGCCAGTGTAAATGGAAAGACAAATACCAACATTATACAGCATAGGAAATTTATAATAATCAAATAAATTTTGGCTATTGACATTACCAGTATTCTACTTCATTCTATACTACTGAGCTCTCTTCTCCGTTTATTGATTCCATACCTCAGTAAAGAAATTGTTTAAGTACAGTGTCAGACTGAAACAATCATCATACCTCTTCAGAAACCATTTCTTTGGATAGGGACAATGAGTTTATAGACCATATTTGACAGCAACTTGCAAGGTCCACAACACACCCCAGGGGCTCACAAGCAGTTTAAGCACACGTGAGCCATCAGGGGCTTAAGCAGAACTGTCTTGCACAGCAGCAAACACAAGGCATCTGATATATAAGCAAGGTTAACACAAATAGGTAAGAGACTTTCAGGAGGTAGAAAGTACTATCACTGCACTGAATTGTAAATAAAATTACAACCAACTTCGAATATATCCTCCTGCTTCTTTCCTCTAGCCAGCCTCATGCACCCTCAGGCACTCAGACCCAGCCAGCTGGGATTTATTTGTCTAATCCTACAGTCACTACGGCCAATTAGAAGCAATTCCCCCACTCACACAGTAACAAAGTTTGGGAAAAACCCAAAAACCAAACAGTTGTCATTTACAGCTTGAGTCTTTGAAAGCTGAAACTTTCAGACTTTTTTTTTTTTTTAAAATACATATAATTGTAATTTTTGTTTAAAAAGTAATATAAAAATTTACTGTGACTACAAGGTATAAATACTGCCTTAACCCTGATAAGAGCTTAATCAGTCAGAGGTAACAGCTACACTGATTTATTTGGCGGTATAAAGTCAGAACATGGCTGCACTAGTTTTACAGAAGTCTGAACATCACATGGCATTTTAGATTCAACTGATTCACATTGTGTGCCCCAGGGCACACAAGGAACCTCACTGGTGCTGCCACAGGAGACTGTTACTCTCCATCCACAAACAACACAACTCTAACTGTGCCAGAGAAGCAGTGAGCTTTTCCCAAGGTCAGAAATCGGATGTCTCACAATGTCCTCTAAGGGTTTAGCGCCTAGGAAGCAGCCGGTCTGTAGCATGTACAAAAAAACGCTCTGCACTGTGCCATTATCATGGCAGAGTTTTAGCTAGAAGCATAACCGTGACATGGTAGGAGCTCTAGCTAAAACAAACTTTGCTTTTATATCAGAAAAAAACAGTCTCCTAAGAAATGGGAGGCTGTAGAGCTGCTTCTTGTTCTCTCCTTTGATAAAAGACCGTTATATCATCTGTGCCTCCTAGTATTTCTCAGTAGAGTCACAAACATTTTGGCTAGTCGCATAGTTTAAAAAGAAAAAGAAAACACCCCCAAACCAGAAAACAAACAAAATCTATTTGTAATATGAAACAGAAGCTAAGCAAGGAACAAAATTTTTAAGACTGATTTGAGAGGTATTCAGTTGGGTTATCAGTAAGACAAACCTTCCCAAGTTTAGAAATTAAAAGGGGGAAAAAAAAAAAAAGAAAAGAGAGTAAACTTATTAAAATCATTCAAACCCATAGAAAGAAGAGCTGCCTACCTTTGCAGCTGGTGGCAAACACAAGTTCACAGACTTGCCAGCACTCTTTTAAAGCTTCAGGACTCTGAAGTTAGCTTTGTCTACTAAAGCGGTGACCTCTGCAAAGCACTGCTCTAAGGTCTGGTTCTCCAGCCAGGCGTTAGGAGCAGGTGTTGCTTGGCTGGCCTGCTTGGCACCAGCCTTCATTTACACCTGGGGAAGGTGCTGCCCAGCACCCCCAGCAGCTGGGAGCAATGGAGTCATCACATACATGAAACTGTCCCACTGCTCTGATTTTACCATACTGGAGGCTAAATAAGAAAGGAAACAAGCTTTGGATCTGGATCTAAACTATATAATTTCTTTGGTTTTGTTTTTGTGTTGGGGTTGTTTTTTTTAAAGCTTATAGCTTTTGAGAGGAAGAGGTTTTACAACAAAACCTTGTGTAATTTGTAGCTGCTTTGAAGCAGAAAAGGATGTTTTAGATCACAGAATAATCACTTTATCACAAAGAGACTATTCTAAGTCTCCCATTTCAAACGTTGAAGTCCTTTATTTAAAAAAACAACCCCCCACAACACTCTGAAGTAACTCCCTGATCAAAAATTCTTTCCCCACCCTAATAGCATGTTTGGAAAGACTGAACAAGGAGAGCAGTTCATTTCAGGCTGCAGTGTAAGTACAAGCCCTCATCACAGCTTATATTTGCAAGCTATTGGTGATTCTCCATTTGCAGCATTGAGTTTCACAACAGGTAAACAAGTTTATTAAGTTATGTGCTTTGATAAGCCAAGATGCAAGCTATTCTGACTTAGTTCCTCTGGCAATTATTTCAGTCTTTGATTTGATCAATCACTCAGAGGTTATGTGGCCAAAAGTTCTCACCTGAAGAACACCACTACTATACCAGAGATGTACTTACATATTTCTAATTCAGACTACTTAGTTAACCTTAAGAGCATGATAACTTTTATTATAAACAAAAGTATGCCACAGCATGGCATTTTCTCAAAGCTCTTACATTCCCTGTTTCTTATACTCTCCCTAAATGCAATGCTTTTCTTATTATCATAAATATTAGAAATCTGTGCTGCCAGTATCTGTGCTTGCCATTACCAAAGCCACAAAAAGATAGGATCACCTTCCTCCTTCTGTTACTGACTTGGTTATATATCTAATATGTGCATTAACCTTCTTAATCACACTTGAAAGCTCATATTGAGTTATGCTCTGGGTTTGCCTGCCTGCCTTCCAGCATATGGGCCTAAATTCCTTGATCTTAAATGCGTTTCATGGTCTTTTTATTTTCCCCTGTAATAGGAAAAATTGTAGCACTCATATGCCTCAGACTGGATCCACACATCGTTACAGTGAATACTTCAAACCCTTAGATTGATATGATTTTCTACAAGCTTTTCTTAAGTGGAAAAATAATTCTTTAAGTAGCACAGGGCTGCATGTCATCTTTTGCATGTCTAGTATAATTTGTGCCTCAATAGTTTGCTAGGTAGGATTTCTAATTTCTTATGGATTAATTTTTCTGAGAGGCATGAAAAAAAATTGCAATTAGTGTTGCTTACCTAAAAGCACACGCTTTTACACAATTTCTTAATGGATATACAAAATAACAAGGGTATCAAAAGAGCTTGGAATTCCTACCTAAACTATTTTAGAAAGCCAAGGCCACCACGATGTTCAGGGCAAAAACTCCAAATAAACAAAATGCCCAAAACAAATAAAATGCATTTCTAGGTCTCAATAAACATTTACTTTTTTTTTTTTTTCAGCAAGGTTTTAATTGAAAAATCTACCCTGAAATGAGATGCAATTTATGACGTTTTGGTAGTAGGAAGAAGCTTACAGCTGGCACTTGGCATTCCTTTGCCAGTTTTTGCTCTGTGTGCTACAGAATAATACAATATTTAAACTGAGTGCACCAAACATTGAAGCAGTAATAAGCAGGCAGAGGATATTTCCTAGACATTAGTAAGTGACCAAGAGAAGCCAATACCCTTGGAATTAACCTTAGGTGCTTATTAACTGTTAGGAAATATCCTGCATGATGTGCTTTTTTACTTTGGAAGATTTTAAAGAAAAGTCTCTCTTGTTAAGGTATTTTATAATTAACAATGGTTTTGATCAACAAATATAATACAGATTATTTCTAAATATTACTTATATTTAAAACAATGTGGTTTTCTTGTATTGCCTCAGCATCAAGTTTGGCAAATGTTTCCCAATATAATCAATTTAATCTAATTAGTGGGAAAACTCATTTACTACCTGTAAGAGAATTCTTTTGTCCCTGTAGCACTATACCTAGCATCTCTTGAAGAACTTTTAGAATCTAAAGGATGGACAACAGTTGTCTGTGAGACTTTAAAACCTTAAGATTTAAAAAATACAAGGATTTCCATCCTGCCTATGTTTCCAACAAGTTGGTTCCTCATCTTTATATATCCATGAAGAGGTGTCTGTCACCAGAAATAGAAGTTATTGTTAGCTGGCTTTAAAAAGTATCTTTAGAGATATTTGTATATCTATAATATAATCTTCTTCTTCTTCTATAGCATAATCTTCTTTAAGCACACACTAACAACACAGTCCCAAGGTCCTGGCCACACAAACCTGTTAACATTTGTGAAACCCTGGTCCTTCAAGTCAACAGGAGCTTTGCAGCCAAGTTTCACAAGAACTTCCTTCATTAGTATCGAACTTTCATATTCCATCCATTTCTTTGATCACCTATTCTGCCTAAAGTACAGAAAAATATTTGTGCAGATTTTGGATATCTGCATGTTTATCAAACAGGTATGTTTAGACCAGCCAGCAAACACCTCTGGAGCAGCAGGTCTTGAGAAATGGAGAACACTGCAAAGCTTCACACACCAAGGTATTTTGCTATGTTGGACCCACCACATGTTGCAAGCAAGGTAAGCACAGGCCCTTCTTTTGGACAAGTTCCCATTCCCTAGAATACTCATCTAGAAAGAAGATTTCATTTTTAATCAAATAAAAACCCTAAAAATAAGCAACCACAGTGTGAAACACTTTTTTACCTTTTAAAGGAATAAGTGTTGAAACAACAGTCATTTGTTTCATTTATTTCCATTCATTCATTCATTTCCATGTGATGGAAAACAGATGAAGGGAAGAGGCAAGCATTTACATTCAAAACAATAGCACTTCTCCTGCAGTTCTTATCTAAGTCATCTTCCCTGACAAGTAGAAAGAGATTCCAAATGTATTAGTGTGGGTGTACACACCCCATCATTTCTGTGTAAATTTTTTGCACACACAACTTTGGTGGTTGAACAACTGAAGTTATGAAAGTGGTACAGACTTTCTGTATGTGCCTAGAAAATAGCTATGGCACGTAAGAAAAGGAATTCAGGTCAGAGTCAAAACACAGAGATAAGCCTCTTTCAGGAAGAAAGGTTTAGTTACAACATGATTGAATAAGGTATTTTACACAGTTTTCCAATTCGTAATGGTTGCATGCATGCGCTAGATTAACATGAACTCCAGACCTTGCCCTTGTCTCAGCTACCCTGGTCTCCTATTGTCTCTCCATACAATTCTATCATGGAGGTGACCTGATCTTTCCAGGACAGTCTCACTTGGCTACACATCTGAAGGCATCGAGACAAACTTCTGCACCAATACTCAGCCCAGTCACATTTCCCTTAATGATCCCGCTCACCCCCATGTTCTGCTATCACTTTCCCTGGATCTGCTCTCAAAGTCCTCTCAAGCTGTTTCTGTGGCATACCCCCAGAGCTACTACACAGGTCACTGCAAACCTCCTCTAAGCCCCTCATAATCCACATTTAAAGGAGAATCTAGAGGGTTTAGGGGGGTGGGTCTAAATAGTTTGGCTTTTCCTTCCCACTAACATGAATTCTTGCAACTTTGCTCCCCCAGATTTCCTCACAGCTGGCCAGCTTGTTTGCCTTTTACAGGACCTTATTGGCTGACCTACTCTCACCCATTTGAAGCCAGTATATTACTCAGTTCTTCAACAGGGGAAGCTGAACCAGAGCAGCTGCAACTCAGCTCCAGTGCCCTCCCAGGGCCAATCCACCTTGTGATGCTACCAACAGTCCAGAAAAGAGAGACCCAGGCTCCCATGAATGTTGTCATTAGTTCCAAGGCAATAAAGGCCACCAAAATTATCCAGAAAAAAAAAAAATCAGTAACTGCTTATTAGTCATGTATATTTGAAGATATCTTAGGGGTTTTAATTGTCTTTACCCATAAGAAAAATGTGTTGAAGTTTAGACCCAGCTCCCCAGTATACTGTACATCATTTGAGAATAAAGTAGGCCTTTGAATGGAAATTTGAACCAACACATAACAACAATACAATGCAATAGTGTTCCTCTACAAACTAAAACTACCTATTGACAAGAAAAATAAAGAGGCAAGCCGAAAAAGAAGGTACTAGAATTTGACTTGCAGATTAGATAGATGTGATCAATGTAACCTGTAAGTTTGGAGGTATGATAATGTGATATAAAGTATTCTCCTGCAAGGACAATACTGTTTAGAAAGAAAGATTTTTCTTTTCTCATCCTCAGAGAATGGCTGCTTGTCATCTTTGAATTTAAGTAAGTGAACTAATCTTTTCATAATTTTTTAGTATTCATAAATGATAATTCATTGTTAGTTAACATCATACTTCCAAAACAGAAGAGGAAACATTTGTAGGGAGCAATGTGCAGTGTCTGCCTGTTTGCATAAGTGAAGACACTGTCTCTTTTTCACCTGCCCAAAAAAATCAGAAGTTCCTTTCCTCCTTTTCCATTTTCTCATAGAAAACACTTAAAAAACTGAGACATGTAACTGATCGCACTGTCTGCTCTGTAATCTCTTACATGTGGGCAATGACAATGCTTTGCTTTAAATGAGCCTCATTTAGAAGAAATAAATCAGAGTGATTTACACAGGTAGGGAGAACAAGCAGACAGATTCAAGTAACATTACTGTCGTGGTTTAACTGCAGTTGGCAGCTAGGTGCCACACAGCCGCTCGCTCACCTTCCCTGCCCCCGGTGGGATGGGGGAGAGAATCGGAAGAAAAAAGTAAAACCCATGGGTTGACATAAAGACAGTTTAATAGGACAGCAGAGGAAGATAAAATAATAATAATAGTAGTAATAATAACGATGATAAAAGAATGTAGAAAACAAGTGATGCACAAGGCAATTGCTCACCACCCGCTGACCGATGCCCAGCCCGTCCCCGAGCAGCTATCGCTGCCCCCCGGCCAACTCCCCCCAGTTTCTATACTGAGCGTGACGCCGTATGGTATGGAATAGCCCTGTGGCCAGGTTGGGTCAGCTGTCCTGGCTGTGCCCCCTCCCAGCTCCTTGTGCCCCTGGCAGAGCATGGGGAGCTGAAAAGTCCTTGACTGGTGTCAGCACTGCTGAGCAACAACTAAACCATCAGCGTGTTAGCAATGTTATTCTCATACTAAATCCAAAATGCAGCACTAGGAAGAAAATTAACTCTATCCCAGCTGAAACCAAGACAACTACTTAGTTAACAATAACACTCTATTGGCAATGACACCCAGAAGCATTTGATTAATCTTGTTCTCCTTGACATGCTCTCTTTGTGGGAGCAATACATAATCTCCTGTTGTTAGAGACTTCCTGGATGTCTGACTGCTTCACCCTTACAATCAACTGATTTTCTTGTATCTTTCATGTACAGTTTTAACAAATCCTCCTTGTGTCTAATCTTTTCTTCTCAGACAGCCAGTGGCTCCAATTATGTAACCTGAAAATTTCTGCAAAAGAGGTAAAACTCCAAACTCCTTTCCTCCTATCTGAAGTCCTGCCATTCATCTGTCTCCTGGCTTTAAAACAAAACTATAATCCTTGGTCATGGCACTCAGCAAAAAAATAGAGTGATCAATTACAACAAGGGAAAAAATATGAAGTTACTTCATACTTAAATGGCAATTCAATATGAAGCATAATGGTATGTGGTTGCCTTGAAAACCTGTCTTCTCAGCTAGTGAAACAGGTAAGTAAAGCAAAGCCCAACCAATTCAGTAAAATTCCAGAACTTAGCAGAATAGCTCACACACACTGCTCCTGCATCCAGCCTATTAGCCAGGTACAAGGATAAAGTGCATATAGCTAGTGTATATATACAAACAGGGCAGAGACAGAAGGGTAGGCCTGTTCCCATGCTGTCTGAAAATGACAGATGGAGATAAACAGCGCTGGCCGCATGGGGAGAAAATCGCGTTTCATCCCCAGTACCACATCCCAGACAGGTCAGTCTCTCTCACTGTCCAGGTGAGGCTTCTTTCTCCCAGTGCCACCTGACTTAGCTCTGCTTACCCACGCTTCCAAAAATGTCTTCTGAGGAGTTGAAGGCATGAGGAACTGTTCATACAAAACAGAACAGGCGAAGCCTGCTTGAAATAGCCTTCCTTTTGAAACTGAAAGGAAGATTTTGCCTGCTTCTCAAACAGACAAAAGTCATTTATGAAACAAAGCTGTCAGAGTTCTGCCACCACGGGAACAGACCGGGAGGGACGGGCTTCTGCCGAGTGGCGTTCATGCCTTTAACCTTCACAGTCTGTGGGCCAGTTACAAAATGGGATAGTTGTGGGTAGCAAAGACTATCTTTGAAATTTCAGTCTACCCATCTTGGGAAAACATCTCTAAATGCAAAATGAATTTGTTGGTATTTTGTTTATTCTAATTTTTATTATCAATATCTTTTTTTCTTTAATACAGCCCAGTGAAACACATTGGTGAATTCTGTGGGTTGGGCTCATGTCTACAAAATAAAAAAAACCAAACAAGATGGGATGTCAGATATAAGTCCTCCTATGCACAAATTCTTGCAATATCTCTATGTGGCCTTCTTACATTTAAAGTCATTTGTAGGACAGCTCTTCAAACTTCACTGTCCGGGACACTCCAGACACAGTATTATTCAAAGGTAGTTCATAAGCTGCTTACAGATCTCTAAAATGATGTCACAGGTCTGTTTTCAAAATAGATAAAAGCCAGGAGTCTGAGAGTGAAGGCTGAATAGCAACCCTAAGCTTCGTCCTCCTGTCTGTGCCTAAGCATGATGGCATGTTCAAGTGCAGACATACACCATCAATATACAGGCACAATGAAATAAATTAAGCGTGGGTTTTCAGTCTCAATCTTAATTCCATGGAGTTTTTGTGATTTAAGACAGACCTCTAAACCTGTTTTTCCTCGTAGTCCTTTGTAGCAATAAAATTGATATAAGGCACACAGAAGAAAGAAATTGTGTTGAAAATTGATAGAAGCTCCTGCTCCAGCTCACTGATGAGATTACCAGGGATAGATCTCCCCATTTACTAGGCAACCGGATGGTCAAACAGCACTTCTTTAACATATTGATCATCCATTTAAATGAAAGGTGAACTCCTTTAATGAGATTCACGGAAGAATTTAATTCACAAGACAAAGGTCCTTCAGACAGTCCTTCATTTATTATATATCCACAAGAAAAACTGGTGGACATATTCAAAATCAAAGACAAAAGATTCTCAAGAAAATGCCAAAATTAAGTTTCTGCTATAGATGTATCATGGGAGTCAAAGTGTTTGCTCACTCATTTAAAATTAAAACGCGACAGCAATCCCCCCAAAACCTCACCACCTTTCCCATCTCCCATGTTACACAGATAGACAGGGATAACAAGCTGCACACAGATTAGCCCTAGCTCTCAGACTGTGTTTCCTCTTTTTGCGCAGGAAAGATGCTGGAAGTCTCATCCCAGCTGGAGCTGCTGCCAGGAGAGCTGATCCCCATGGCTGCTGGGTGGAAAGGGCAGTGGTGGGAGCCTGGCTTGCAGCTGTGCTGGTCTCGCCCTCTGCCCCAGCCTGTCATACTGACTTGTCTTCCAGTGAAGGTACAAAAAAGAAAGAGACAGCCTCTTTTACTCTGGCAATCTCACTGCACTTCCACTAAGATACTGCACTACAATATTTGTGAACAGAAAATAAAATTAAAATTGGAAAGGAGGAGACAGAACCACTGCTTTTCTCAGCCTTCTCTTGTTCTCCACATGCATCAGTACAACTGCTCATTCTAGCTCTTGGGTCCCATGTTTCCAAGGGTATTCAGGCTCCAAATTTCTACTCTGCTTTTTAAAGGAAGAGAGAGAAATATATTAATATAAAAGGCCAAATCTAGTTTGAGTTAAGGCAAGGAAAAAATAAGTGAGTGTAGACTAAGGTAATCCAGCCCCTTTGAGAAGTCAGGCCAAAATTCTCATTGCCAGTACACACCTCACAGCCTCTTCCTCTCTTTGAGAGCTAGTCAACCCAAAAAGGGCTGCCTGCTTTGGGAAACTGTGTCACTGTAATATACAGGGTCAGACAACAAGTCTTTAAAAACAGTATACAAAAGCAGTAAGACAAGTAAGACACAGATCAGCTTCATTACCAAGTCCAAATCCCTGCCAAGATGGGAAACATAAACCAAACTTCTCTTTTCACTGTCTTCCTTCCTGAGTGCAAACAGATGCATGCATGCTTGTGCACAGGCACACGTGGGTTTTTTTTTTTCATTTGTTATGGGCCATGAGTAGCTTGCAAGGTCTCCTCAGCTAACAGACTGAGTATCAATTTTTGTAGTGAGGAAATGGAAGCGCTGGTGCAGAAAAACAATAACCTACACAATGATTTAATGAGAAAAGTGTTGACAAGGAGCCTTACTATTAAAACAAAGCATAATACATGAATACAGTCCTAACAGCACTCTAAAGGAAGAAATTAATGTATACACAGTCTTTCACAGTTACAGTGATTTGCAAAAAATATAAACCTCTAATGGTGTACTGGGAGACCTGCCTCTTGTTTCAGGAGCTTTAAAAGCTAGTGCGGAGAGTGAACCTGGTGACCCAAGGGTCAGTATAAGTATTTGCTTGAATCGCTTACTACTCAAGACTGAGAAAGATATCAGTGTGCTGCAGGTACACATGCTCAAGAAGTCACAAAGAACTTTAAGACTTCAGCATTGTCTCAGAGAACCTTCCACAATGCTTTCCCAGGATAATAACGTGCTAAAGACTATGTATTGGGTTTGCATGGCAAGGTTTTGGTAGCAGGGGGGCCACAGGGCTGGCTTCTGTGAGAAGCTGCTAGAAGCTTCCCCTATGTCTGACAGAGCCAATGCCAGCCGGCTCCAAGATGGACACGCCCCTGGCCAAGGTTGAGCCCATCAGCGATGGTGGTAGCGCCTCTGGGGTAATATATTTAAGAAGGGGAAAAACAGCTGCAGAAACAGCAGCAGAGAGAGGAGTGAGATGTGAGAGGAACGTCTATGCAGACACCAAGGTCAGAGAAGAAGGAGGGGGAGGAGGTGCTCCAGGGCACTGGAGCAGAGATTCTCCTGCAGCCCAGGGTGAAGACCATGGTGAGGCAGGCTGTCCCCCTGCAGCCCATGGATGTTAACGGTGGAGCAGACATCCACCTGCAGTCTGTAGAGGTATAATGGTGGAGCAGATATCCACCTGCAGCTGGTGGAGGACCCCATGCCAGAACAGGTGTATGCCCAAAGGAGGCTGTAACCCCATGGGAAGACCACAGTTGAGCAGGCTTCTGGGCAGGACCTGTAAACATGTGGAGGGAGGAGCCCACTCTGGAGCAGGTTTTCTGGCAGGGCTTATGACCCTGTGGGGAGCCCATTCAGAGCAATCTGCTCCTGAAGGACTGCACCCCATGGAAGGGACCCACACTGGAGCAGTTCATGAAGAACTGTAGCCTGTGGGAAGGACCCATGTTGGAGAAGTTCATGGAGGATTTTCTCCTGTGGGAGGGACCCTATGCTGGAACAGGGGAAGAGCGTGAGGAGTCCTCCCCTGAGAAGGAAGGAGCGGCAGAGAAAATGTTTGATGAACTGACTGCAACCCTCATTCCCCATCCCTCTGTACCACTGTGGGAGAGGAGGTAGAGGAAGTCAGGAGTAAAGCTAAGCCTGGGAATAAGGGAGGGGTGGGGGGAAGGTGTTTTGATTGGTAATAAATTAAATTAATTTTTCACCAAGTCGAGTCTGTTTTGCCTGTGACAGTAATCAGTGAGTGATCTCTCCCCGTCTTTATCTCGACCCATGAGCCCTGTGTTGTATCTTCTCTCTCCTGTCCAGCTGAGGAGGGGGAGTGATAAAGCAGCTTTGGTGGGCACCTAGCATCTAGCCAGGGTCAACCCACTACAGGCTAACAGAATAAAATCATGCAAAAAGCCCCAGAAAACAAATTAAAGAAGCATTTCTGTAAATTCCCACCCACAAATCCAGAAAAATTAAGAGTTAGCATAATCTTCAGCTGGAGTTTGGATTGTTTCTTCTACGCTGTGTTGATACCATACAGTTGGCAGCCTCTTACAAGAGCTCCAAATAAAAGGAGAATAGAACGTGCCAAAGCCATGTCCTAGGAAACACTCAGGTGGAAGAAAGGATTAAATTTAAGCCCTGTGGACAAGGAAGTTTATAATAACACACACTAGTTTAGATTTTGCTGCTGCAGAGGACACCTTTTGCCTTTATGCAGCATTGCAAGTCCACCAACTTCAGCACTGAAAAGAAAAAGAAGCTGTTGAGCAGAAATCTGTGAGGAACCAAAGGTCACTGCCTGCTATCAGGTCTCTTGCCCTGAGGATAACTTTGGTAATTGTAGAGAAGAAGAATTGGGGAGAAGTGTCTGTAGAGTCTGGATCAATGAATGACAGACACACACTGGCCATGAACACAGCAAGGTGTTACCAACACCCCTAGACTACACAATTTTGTAAAAATGCTTGAGTCTGGAGTGTCAAAGCCTGGATTTCTTTAAGGAATATGTTCATTTCAGCTGGAGCTTTGGTGCTTTAGTTAAAATAGCTTAATAAAGTGCTAATTCTTTCAAACTAAAAGTACATGTAAGATGTGATAACATATTTGGGATGAAAACACAAGTCAGGTAATTCAACCAACCAAAGTTTCATACCAGTGTTGCTAGACACAGTTCTACAGGTGCATACAAACATTACTTGGAGGGTGGAGAGAGAAGAATATACTTTTCCAACAGTTTAGCATTCTGAATGAGAGAATGCAGCAGTGAATAAGTATTATTTTGAGCAAAACTGCAGTTCTGATAATCTACAACCAGTTCACATTTCTTTTTTAAATTAATTTTGAATATTTTCCTGAATAATCATTAGGTAATCAGATATGCACCTTTTGGAGCCCTTCCTTCATTATGCAGGAAAATTTTGTTCAATATACAAAATAGTATAATACCCAATGTCTGGCTTTTAATTATTTTTAAGATAAGAGAGAGAAAGAGAGAGCGCGAGCAAACCCACTTTAAAATTGTGCATTCTACTCAGCAGAAGACTCAAAATGCCAATCAAGTCAAGTGTCATCCAGGAAATAGGACACAGAATGAAATAGGATCCAGAGGCAACTGCGAACTTTTATATCAGAACCTTTGAGGACATTATTATGACAACCAGACAATAAAATTCAGGATTACCAATATAGGTCAAGTCAGGTGTGAAATCAACCTAAAAAGTTTTTGCAGGTGCAAAATCCTAGAGCAGCATACCAATGCAAAAATATTTTATATAGCTTTAGACTGTAAAGTTCACAAATAGTTTTTCTTCTCTGAGACTTATTTTATGCCTTGGTGAGGTGTTTAATAAAAAATGCACACAAAGACTCATCTGTGATAAATGTAGTAAAACACAATAAAGGATATTTCTATAAAAGGTCATTTTCACCTGTTTCTATCTTTGACAAATGTTCAATTTAGCCTGAAATTCAGTAAATTTGATTTGTTTGAGGGATAATTTGCAAACAACGTTTTAGACCTGTACTGTGGGTAAATCAGAGCTAGGTTTCACTCAGAAGATATTCTTCCTGACTGTGTTAAATGTAACTGCACAATGTGTTCTGATTGAATAATTGAGCAGTTGTCACCCACAACATGCAGGTTATCTGGTAACACCCCACAGGCCTGGAAAGACAATGACTTCTCTTTTCCCTTCCTTTTCTTTCAAATAAGCAACCCTTTGCAACAGTGCAAATACAGAGAACAAGAGAAAAGATGAGCAAAAATTCTGGAACACTAGAGAAAAATTACATTTTATATCACATCTTAGAATCTTATCTTGGTTATTTGTGTATTCAGCTTCCTAGTCCTCAGAATTAATTGTGGTCCTCCTACAGTAGTAATTTACTTCATAGATACAAATAGCTATGAGTAGGTCAGTAGCTCTTCAGCTGTTATAAATGCAGCTCTTATACTATGAAATAGTTCCCCTAAATATCCCATCTGCTCAAGCAGCAACAGGACTTCAGATGCTTCAGAGTTGTGTTTGATTTTTCAAATCAAGAGACATGATGTATCACTTGTGAAGTACCACAAGTTTCAAACATGAACACCAGAAAGGAAACAAAAATTTTTTGATGACTTGGATAAAATTAAATCCAAATCCTTATGGTTATTTCTTGTGAAACTAAAAACAGTAAAAGGTTTTGCAAAATAAAAGTTTGGCCACCTTGCAAACAACTGATGAGACTCCCCTGCTCCTCAGTCAGTTTATCAACTGCAACAGACAATTTGAAACACTTGAATTTTAAGGGGTTTTGTTTTGTTTTCTTTATTCCCCCTCACTCTTTGAGAGTCTCAAACTAAAGATTAGGCCTTTGCATGAAGAAATGACACCTTCCATAGATGTCATTTCCAGACAGCAGATCTAGAGTTTCTTGTGAGTAATTGTTAGTGGCCATAATCTCAAGGGGTTTGTTCGGCATCTGGTTCTCATTCAGGTTTACCTGAATTGCTATTCCAAAAGGGTAATTGAGGATCTGAAGTTATTCCCTACTAGTCTCTTACTGTTTACAGGCCTGGCACCTGGTCCCTTGATGCCTTGGGGAAAATGTTTTACATCTATTTTCTTATTTTAAAACATTTCACTTCTTTCTCACCCCTGCCTCCTTTCCCTCCACCCTGGTGATGTAGGTTTGACTAGTTTTCCTGTCTCACACGTGAAGTTGTGTCAGGTTCTGCTTGAAATCACAGTGATACTTCATATATCTTCCCTCTGACTCTTTGGACCTATACATTATGGCCATTCCTTCTTCACAGCCTAACATCTCACGTAGCTTTCTGGGAGCATACCAATATCTTTCCACAGCTT
>VZTL01023800.1:0-12071 GCA_013400535.1 Scopus umbretta | reverse complement strand
TTTTTTTGGGGGGGGGGGAGGTTAATACCTCTAGAAAGATACTATAAAATGAGGCCCATGCTATCTGACCAAGGTCTCTTGCCCTTCTAAAGATATAGGTGCTCACAAACTTCAGACATGAAGAAATACAGGTGCTCACAAACTTCAGACATGAAGAAGCCACTTTATTTGGTCTTCTGAGTAATACCTAGTTTACAGGGGCAGCTGGGAGCACACACAGGCAAAATTAATTTTCCTGGCTTCTGCAGCAACCCACACCTGGCCACCATCTTCTCCCAGCCCCTCAGGTGATGGACATGTTCTGATTACAGGACAAGTAAGAGACCCCAGACAAGGTAATAGCTGGAAGCATCCCACCAGAACAATTTGCAGCTCATGGCCTCCTCCCTGCATGCCCTGAGTTACTTCTGGAAAAGACAGATGCTGAGAGTGCAGAAGCCCATCTGACCAACCCTACAGTAAACCTGGAGCACACAGCGAAATAACTATGCAGATCCATGGATTAGTGAAGGACAATAAGCCAAACTTTTGTGGGAATCACTGGACCTTCCACATCCCCACTAAATGTTCATATTGCCCATGGGTCCTGTCATGTGACAGGAGAAAGACCACATGAGGTTCTGCTCTCGTATTCACAAAACCTGAGTAACTCAGTCAGCTAAAACAATCTGGCTCCCCTGTTGTGTACGAGTTCAGGTTATAAAGCAATTTCTATTCAGCTCTAATTGCACAGATTCCACAGTGGTATTTTTCATGTTGTTCCTAATCAAGATGAACTCATTGGTTTTACTGGGTGCTTCATTTTGTTTTGTTTTTCAAACATGAGGAAAAATTTTCAACACATTTGTGTTTCACAAATGGAAAACATATCCTTCCCTCTACTCTTAAGGCATTTGAAGCACCCCTTTTCTTGTCAAAACAAGACATGGCTGATTGCTGAAACTTGAAATGGAGCATGAAAATATTTTGCCACAAGGACAAGAGCCTCCACTTGGCAAGAAAAATAGCAGACTGTTCTCAAAAGTTATGAGCTTTGGAAAACCTACAGTCTGCATATACGAGAGGAAAATTTCGTTCCTGTGATAACCATGCCTACCAACAGAACTGGACAAGAATGTAGGTCTGGGATGGGCAATTTTTCCATTTGTAGACGAGTTGAGTTTGGAGGCTGGCCATGGTGCCCTTCCTATTTAACTTAAGTTGCTTATCCCCTCATTACAAAGCCCATTCTTCCACAGAAACAACTGAGAAGATATGGTCTTTGTTGATGCTTTGGTACCTGCTCTTTTCACAGGGCTTGACCTAGAGAAAAATCAAGCCAAGTATTTGCCATTCCCACATTAATCCACCTCTCCAGTCTATGATCAGAAGGTTTCTTTTTACAAGTTCAAGAAAAGACACTGACACACTTCTGCTTCCACAGCAACCAGTCCTGGCCTGTGCAAGGAAGTTGCAGTTTAATTAAACCAGTTCAAAAACTGATGCTGTTAAATTAATGCTAAGTCTGTGGGAGGATAGATGTTATTTTCCTGAAGAGTGCTTTCTACTCTTTTAACTGAAGTGGTAAGGAATGGATTTAAGCTAAATCAATATACAATGTACTTCAACTGATATGTGTCCAAAAAAGGCATTTGCATCAACATAATGAAACAGCGCAAGATTTTCATGTAGGGAAGACTCAGAAGAAAATGTAACCATATTATACTTTGGGAATACTGTGAACATGCCTTGTTTTGCCCTTGTCTGCTGTCAACACCTCCTCCACTGCCTCCAGGTCTGCTCCCCACTGCCTGACAGTTTTATTAACTATCTCTTCGTGTCTTATTTGCCCTCGGGTACCCTCTTGTTGGCAAGTTACACTTTTTTTTATCACCAAACCACCCCATTAGATGTAGCTCTCAAAACCAGCTTTCTGCAGTTCTGCTAAATTAAAAGGTTCCTCTTCAGGGTAGTTTCAAGCTGATGCTCCACAGACTTTCCCCTATTTCCTCTATTTGTAACAGTAATAGTTACTACAGCTCCAGAGCCAGACTGGCTGGAGTTTCCTCAGAACCCAAAATATATCGCTTCAGGCTTCTTGTGTGTCCAATGCTGTGGAAATGTCGGAATGTGACTACTCCTTCTGGGAAGTCCATCACTCTCTGGAGGGTGACACACAGTGACTAAGCAGAAGTATAAAAAAGGCCATAAACCATTTGTAGCAGCTCTGCTTTCTTAGCCTGGCATCATATCCCAGCGCCTGTTCAATCAGCTTGAGCCCACTGGTTTACACTACAGAGTGGGGAAAGCACTTGGGAAAAGGTCAGTTCTTACTCTTCTTGTTGTTCTTGGTTCCTTCCCCAAGATGCCAGCACACTCACAAGGCTGGGATGCAGATCCAGAGGAATCTCATTTCCCCCATTGTGCCTGAACCACCGCCACGGCTGCAGCACGAGCTGCAGGGAAGGCACACAGGGGATCTCTGGTGAGGAAGCACTGGAAAATGCACACAGTGTTGAAATCATGACATCCAGCCACTCTGAGGACCTCAGGGCCAATATACAAAATAGGTTAGACAGAGTTCGGTATTAGGCTCACTGAACAAAGAGAGAGCTGACACTGTTGGCAGACATTTTAACAAAAGGCTTGCTCCAATGCTGTTGAATCAATGGCAAACCTCCCAATGGAAGTAGTCTCTGGCCGCAAATGTGTAGTTAACAACCCAACTGTGTACACCGCATGCTGCTTCCTACGAGCTGTAGACAGCCCACAATCCCCATCGACTGCTGCACTCAAAAACAAGCTGGAGGTGCTGAGCACATTAGAGTGCTACCGGTTGTAGCAAATCCAACCATTCTAAATTTTAAACAAAACTTTCTGCTTCCCCTGGGATATACAACATGTTGTAAATAAGTGTCCGGTTAACAGGAAGGATAAAACAGGCTTGATTTCCCGCCACCCCTCTCCCCCCGGCTTTAACAATGCTTAAAAGTGCAAGTTTTGGAACATCTTTGAGAAAGAGTGGTGAGTTGAGGCAGGAAAAGTGGTCTCATACATTTCAGTGCAAAAGAGAGCAGGGAAAACGAAATTATTTTCTGTGCCTTTAATTGAAGTATCAGACAATTTGGAAAGTCGGTATGTTAGTGATAATTGCTAAGTTCCTCTTTAAAACTCAGACTGTATCTTTTGAGTCCCCACCAAAAAATTTTCATGCCTATTTATTACAAATGTAAGCCACCTTCAATTTTTTCCTTCTTATTCTTTTTAGGAAAGGATACAGAGGAAGAGAGATTTCCACTTTCTCATTATTACAAAATCTAAGGAATGCAATATGCAATTCAATCTGCTGAGAGATTACTGAAGAAATGCAAAAGCAGCTGTCACACACCAAGTTTAACTCTGCCCCCGTGTGTGCAAACATGAAAATACACCCTCCCATCCATTACCTGGATCCTGTTCTGGTTTTGTGCAAAAGGATGTGTTACTTTATGACAGTAATTATATATGACATCCACGATGACCATGTAGCTACAGGACACATTTTCTCTTCTACACTCACATGTCTCTCTCTGCATTATGAAACTCTCCTTTATGAATGCATTGGCCACTAAAAAACAAGCCATAGAGATATGCCTGTTGCCTGTATTAATAAAACAAGGAGAAGTAAAAGTGAAAAATAAAAACAGGCAACTCTGGAATTTTACCAGAGGGATGGTCCTGTTAAGATCAGGGAAAAATGGGGACTTACTCTTACTTCTCACCTTTGCCACGCATGCCCTGTGTGACCTTCCCTGTTCTCCCCTGTGCCTCACTTCCCAGGCTGTGGAGCATAGATACCATCACCTTCATGTGTGGGGGTGAAAAGGAACTATTTCTTCCTCTGTAAACTCACACCGAGGTTTCTCTTGCTGTCTCAATTCATCAGCACGCAGGGTCACAAGGTGCCAGTAGAGGTAAGACCAGCCCAGGCCACCATCGCTGTCGTGGGGACACGCTGCTCCAGCCAAAAGGGCCCAGCCCTTCCTCGGCCCATGGCTCACAGCCACACGGCCAGCAGCGAGAGATCGCCATCTCCCATCTCATGCTCTGTCCCGGGACTCCTGTTTATTCACTCATTTTGGGACACCCTCCCTGGCTTTACCAATGACAAATCGCGGGCCAAAGGGTCACTACGTGAAACCGGCTCTCCGGCTGGGCACCGATGGGGTGAACCGCAGCAGGCTGTTGCAACACCTCGGCGCGTATCACAAGCAAGATATGCATGAACAACCCATGGCACGGCGACAGGGAACTGCAGGAGCTGAACCCTGCACAACACAAGCTGGACTGGGGCACAGCTGAGCTCAGTCCTTACCTTTTGTCAAGACCGGGAAAAAGAGGTCTGCAGGGTGCGCTGCTGCTGCATGCCCCAGGGGGGGTGATCACCTCCACAATTTTTAAACGATTTCAGCTTTCACTTTAACTGGTGTGAGTTGAGTCTAGACAAAAAGACGCAGCCTTGTTTGCTTGGATATGGGAGGACCCAGAGCACCAGCACCGCTCCACCACCCTGCCCTGCCCTGGCCAGCGATCAGTCACGGTTAAACCACCCGGCAAAAGGCAGCTGCAGTGGGGCGGCCCAAATGGCATGCAGGGCCATGGTGACCTACATGTAGCTGAGCACTGGGGCAAAGATGCCCCTCGTGGGGCTGGGCACCTGCAAGGTACCAGCTGCAGAGAAAAGCACCAGGATTGCAGAGCTCCCTGGCACAAAATTCTGTTCCCCCTGGTCCAGCTCTGGAGAGCTGTCCCAGTGGCTGGGGCTCTGCTCTCCCTAGCTGTTGGGCTGAACCTGCGTGGGAGCGTGGCTATGGAGAAACGGCTAGAGAGTGGCTTCAAGACCGAGTTTATGACTGCAAGAAATACTGTTATTGTAAAGAACAAAAAACCCCACAACCAAGGGGGCAGGGGGATTGCTTTCAGTAAGGTGGTTTTCCTATTTTTATTTTGTTAGGATATAGGTATTTAACATGTACTGACTTGAGATTTGTAAGATTTATGCATTATTTTTAGTCCCCAGCTGGGCAAGTAACAGCTGCAGTGATGGCTGCCATCGATGCTGTCAGCTACCACTTTGTGCCTATGTGTACCAGAATGAGAAGGAAGTTGGGGAAGGGATCCAGCAGAAAATCAAGGAACGCATTGTGAAATGAGAGGACTTCTTCATCATGAGTGAGGTAAGGAACGGTTGACCTAAGATCTTATGATCTTCCACCATAGAGCAGGGGTGGGGGAATGCTTTGCCTATAGTATTTTCACAGCAGGAAGCTTAAGTACTGGAGACAAACTTTATGCTGTAGGATAAAGCAATTAGTAACATTATTCAAGTCACATACAAGCTTACATGATAGAAGCTTACTGCTTCCTCCCATACTGTATGGAGAGTTAGGAAGGATACGCTCAGTCTGCACCCTGCTGTGGTCTGGCACTCTGCTGAGGAGACCCAGAAGTGCTGAGGGATGGATGAGGAGAGGCCACCTGCAGACCAGCTAGTGCAGAAGAAGAGAAGCAGAAAAAGGTAGAATGGGCCAGGTAGCACCAAGCAAGGTCGAAACCAGTGATGCAGAGGTCTAGGATCGCTCAGTGTCATGGACTGACACAGAGGCAGAACCAACTTGGTAACAGCATCTCACTGACTGCTAAAGCGCAGCAGAGGAGAAAAGCCTGGCAGTGCCTATTGCTTGTTCCAGCAGCTGGGCTCGCAGTCTCTGCTGTGTGAGGAAGATGAGGTTCTGGGCACCTTGGGACAGTGACACCTGCTCAGCACATGTCCCAGGGAAGGTGTGGTTGGTGGGCTCTCTTTGTCTTGGTTACTAAGGAAAACCGGATATTGAGCTGGATTCTGAAGTCACTCCTTACCTTGGTAAAGGTTGGTGCCAACCACTTCTTTGTGGCTTGTCATATTTTCTTGGCTACATCTGCCAAATTTTTACAGGAAATGTACAAATGGTCAAATCTGACAGAAAGCTTTGTTGAGCTAAGCCATCCTCTTCTACACGAGTCTGACCTTGCAATAGGAGTTTTTACTACAGATCTGTCTGATCATGTGTATTGCCATTGCACATGCTACCCTCGGTATCCCAGGCCAGTCCTGCTCACAGAGCAATCCCCATCTGAAGAGCACTAGGATTGCCTCACACCACATCGCCTTCCAAAGAAGATGGAGCATTTCTGTCCTATGCAGAGAGTACCCAAGAGCTTTAACCCAGGAGGTCCTGTATCTGGCTCACCACTGAAACCATTAACTTAAAAAGAGCTCTTTAACCCGTATCTGCCTGTAGTAAGTGGCTTTTACATGTCTTCACTAATGGAACAGGATCAGTTTTTTAGTTCATAACCCTGTTCACACAGGCCAGACCTGCTCACAGAGCAAGCCCCATCTGAAGAGCACTGGGATGGCCTCATAGCCTTCCAAAGGAGACAGGTACTCTCCTCTCAAGAACGGGACAGAAGGATTACAAGAGCTTTAACCCAGGAGGTCATGGTGTGTCTTGGCTTGTTGTCTGTAGCTATGGTGCATGTTTCATGACAAACCTCTGGTGAAGGGAGCGTGCCAGAAGACTCTTGCTGCCCTGAAACTGGATTACCTGGATCTCTTCCTCATCCACTGGCCTCTGGGGTTCAAGGTACAGTAACAGCAATGCCCTTGGCTTTCCCTCCTGGGAGAGCTCCTCAAAGCTGCCAGTAACCCTTGCAGCACTACTGCTGCTCCAGTCCAGAAAGACCCATGTGTCTGGTGCGTGTACCAGCACTGCTCCGGTGCTGCTCATTCAGCTTTACTCCAGCCACATGAGCCAGGCTCTTGATCTCTGCCCCCAAGACTGCTGCTTGCACAGCATCCTCTGCCCTTTGATACTGGAGATGTAGACCTAGCACTAAGACCAGGCCTCCCAGCTGCAAGCATAAACTATGCCACTTTTCCTTTCTTTTACAAATCCAAAGCACCCTCATCTGAAAATTACCCCTTGCAGGAAGGAGGCCTGTACTTTGCTACCTGACAGAAATTCTTTCCTCTGGATGTTTCAGAATCGCAGAGTGAAAGAAAATGCTTCTGTTTTCCATTTCTGTCTTTGATCGTTGAATACTTATAGTAGAGCCCAGATTGAGCTGACCTTGCCAGTAGGAATCTTAGTGTTGTTCCACAGACCTTGGATTTCAAAAGATGAGGCTTTTCAATACCTAACTTTTGCAGACTACATGTACTTGAAAGGATTTATGTCAGTTTGTATAGCTATGCATGTACTCTTAGCCTCTCCTTTCTGCTACATTGCTATTCTACCTAAAGCTTTTGAGCTCCTCAACTTCATTTCATTATCTCAATATTGGTTTAGTTAGCTTTATGTGGACAGTTATCAAGTGAAACTGCATAATATTGTGGCATCTAGAAAATTCCAATAATTCGAAACACTTTGGTCATACTTTCTAGTTACAGGCTGCTCTCATTTTCCTAATACAGCAACTTAAACAGTGAGCATCCCCGGGGAAATCTGTCAGCAGTACCTTTTCCAGCAGACGTACTCCGGTATAAACGTGTACACTCACAGGTACTCTCCATATACCTTTTTAGAAACAACTAAAGAAGCTATTATTCCTAAACGTGCATAACAGAACAATACATGAAGTGAACTCATATAAGACTCCAGGATATTGTTCTATGAGTAAATCATTTCCCTGCATGCATTTTGTGGATCATCACTTCAATGGGTCCAACAGAAATACCAGTCTTTATCGGGATTGTAGCTGGCAAAAATGCCATGACCCTGCATGAACTAAGAATAAGAAATGACTGAAGAATTAATAACGTTACGATGAGAATTACTTGAGTTTTTTTCATGCACTATTAACTTTAGCTCCTTACATTCCTGTCTGGTTCTTTTACATAACTAGCGTCCCAACAGAGATTATTTCAAGCACTCTCTCTCATTGACAGGCAGGAGACGAGGTGTTTCCCAAAGATGGCAATGCCATGTCCATACCCAGCAACACAGATATTCTACAGACACAGGAGGTAAGTTTAGCCCCAGTGGAAGAGTCATGTCCTCTGGCCTCATCAGTCTCTTCCATGTTTTCGTTACCTTCAGCAGTCACAGAACTGTTGTCTCATGCATACAAAATTAGCTGGAAGGAACATAGGGCAGTACAAAGTAGCTTTTCATAACGTGCATGCTTAGTTATTACCTTGTTATTCCTATTCCCCGAGTGCCCTATATGAGTGCCTGACTCACAGTCTGCTGCACAATCACTTTCAGTGGAGCTGCAGACCAGACGGAGGTTAGAAAAGTTCTTTGCTTGACCATAACAACTGTACAATTGTCTTCACCACAGTTCTTATGCCCTTCTTGAATTGCTCAAATACATTTTGCAGAAATAAAGACATTTTCGGTTGAGATCTTGCCTATAGAGTGGGGCACTGCCCTCCAGTGCTTGCATATTAGTGGGTTACTGAGTGTCATTGATCTTTTCCTTATGCAACTTGGCGTGAATTTCCACAAACTCAGGGAATGAGAATTTGGGCTTGGATAAGACAGCATTAATGTACCAGTACCTGCTTTTCCCTCAGAGAACTTTGCAACTCTAAACAGTTATTTAGTGCTGCTCGTGATGGGAAACAAGCCACAAGAGGAAGAACGTCTTCTTTAAGACCTGTCTTGCATATCAGATGATGATTTTGCTCCCCTTTGTGTTAGGCCATGGAAGAGCTGATGGATGCTGGTCTGATCAAAGCAATTGGAATCTCCAACTTTAACCACGAGCAGATTAAAAGAATACTGAAAAAAACAGGACTGAATGAAATGTGATGTAAGACATGGCACAGATACTACTAGTACCCACGTTTCCCCTTGAGAATCAAAAACTTGGCAAGTCCAAACAGGTATGTGCTTCCCATGAAGGGACACAAGCCACATCAGGAACAATGTACTCGGGCCCTGTCTTGTGTACCGGATGCTGACTTTGCTCCCCTTTGTGTTAGGCCATGGAAGAGCTGGTGGATGCCGGTCTGGTAAAAGCCATTGGTATCTCCAACTTTAACCGTGAGCAGACTGAAAGAATCTTGAACAAGCCGGGACTGAAGCACAAGCCTGCAAATAACCAGGTGAGCTGCAAAGTGACTGTAGGGGAACAGTTTTCAGGGATTGAAAAGATCTGAATACAGTTGAATGAGGAGATGGAAGAAGAGGTAACAAAGTAGAATACAGCATGTACTCTTAAATCCCACGCTGAATATTTCTGGGTACACAAGGCACTGAGATACTTCTTTTTTTGTCTCACCTTCCTGAAACGTTGTTTACAAATGTTGGAGTATTTCCCTGTGAAACATTCTTTCTGGAAGAGTAAAGAACACAGAGATGAGCTTTGTGAAACCACTGCAGAAAAAAACTGTGTAAGTACTTTGTATAAAAATAAGTGTCTTCAATACTAAGGATTCATATTATCATGTAGACCACTGGCAAATTAGGGCAAAAGGCAGCCTCTAATCAGGTTAGGTGATAATCCGTGGAGTTCAGCAGTATTACAACAGTTCTGCCACTATCAGCCTCTGTGCCTTTGTGTTGGCAGATTGAATGTCATCCATCCCTCACCCAGGAGAAGCTGATCAAGTACCGTCAATCCAAAGGGATTCCTGTGACAGCATACTATCCTCTTGGCTCTCCTGACAGGCCATGGTAAAATTGCTTTGAAAATTGCAAGGGAGCTGGCACAGATTATGCTTGAAACATTGAGATTACAAGTGGACCATTAATCACTCATCTAGATACATATCCCTGTTGCTAGGTTGGATCTTTCTATGGAGGTTCCTCACCACTGATCTTCCTTCCTCTGTGTAGAGCTAAGCGAGAGGATCCTTCCCTTCTGGATGACCTCAAGATCAAAGAGCTTGCAGCCAAGCACAACAAAACACAGGCACAGGTACGTAGGTGCTGGACAGTGAGTCCCCCTTCCAGTAACACAGCCTTTAAGGAAAATAGATGTGAGCAGCAGGTGGAACCTGCATCCATCCCCTATGAACTGTGGCACTCCTCTGATTTTTCCCTAACAATGTAGATTGTTATTATATGACCTGCAAAATATGCTACCTCTTATCTCTTCGGCCCTGAGCCGGAAAGAGATTCTTGACCCATCTTCAGATGTCACTTCCCCTCTCAAGTCCTCTTGCAGAGAATGAAAGCCTTGCACAGACTGCTGAGAGTCCAGGTGGGAAGAAAAGGAACTGTCTGTCCGGAAGCTGGATCGGGAAGGAGGCCTTCCAAGTGGGCCTCCAACCACCTCTCTCTTTGCTCTCCAGGAAGCGCAACCTAGGCCACAGAAATGGGAGTGATTTGAAATGCAGCTCTGCAGAAGCAGGCGTAGCTTAGGGAGAGTAGCTGTTGGAACAGGCTCTGCTTCCTCCACAGCAGGAGCCATCCTCTCTCTGACTCAGTGGCCTGTTTCTGCAGGTTCTCCTTGGCTTCCAGATCCAGAGAAATGTGATTGCGATTCCCAAGTCTGTCACACCACAGCGCATTGTGGAGAACTCCAAGGTGAGTGATTATGAGTGAGCTGGGTGCTGCCCTTCAGGCATGGCATGCCTTCCCCAGCAGCAATCCTTTCTCAGCCTTCCCAAGTCCTCCTCAGGCCAGAGGACTGGGCTTTTTCTTTCTTTATGCTTACTTACACTCTATCAAGGGTTAAGTCAGGCCTACCTTTGGAGAGGACAGATGAACAGGTCTTATATGACAATTCCTGTTCTCTGGCTTGTGGATGAATCAGGAGGCATGGAGCCCACACACAGTAACATGCCAGAAGAGTCTTATACAGAATACGCAATGTTCGTAAAATACTTCTTGTGTCCATAAAACAAGTTGTTCCTCTAGCTGTTAATTCAGTGGTCCATGACTGAAAATGGACTCTCCAGTGTGCAGCTGCTCTCTAATCTTGTCTTTCTTCACACCATTTGATTTTTCAAAGAGGTGATTTCCAGCTGTTTCTCTTTTTAGGTATTTTGACTTTGAATTGACTAAAAGGAGATGGCAACCCCTCTCAGCTTTAACAGAAATTGGAGGATCTGTGCAACGAGCACGTAAGTGACACTGCTTGTTTCCTTCCAACTCTTAAATTTGGAATACTAGTTACAAGGAATTTTGTGTCACAGCTTCTAGGCAGCATGAAATGAAGTTTAACTGAAAATCATGCCAATTCAAATTCCAACTGGTTTGTCACAAAAATACTTTTTCAGGAGAGGGCTTAATATTTTCTTTAAAAACAAAACAAAAAATGTAAACAAACTACATTCTCATTTTGAATTCAGTTTCAAGGAACTCCGTAACTTGAATTACAAAAAATGGGTTCTAGATGTTCATTTAATCTTTGTATTAGAGAAATGAGGACACATATCTCCACATATTCTTCCTGTGATTACATGATGCAGATCTTCCCTTGGTAGCTCCTCCATGCACGCAATAAACCTCTATACAATATTTACTTCACCCATGAAAATAACATTTCTTCTTCAATTTCTTTCCAGTCCAAAACTCACAAGGAGTACCCTCTCCAAGCAGAATATTGAAGATGCTCGTAATATGGCCTTCACTAGACCTCTGGTGTCTCATGTCCCTCTGCTCTAACTCGGAACTGTCCATCACTGTGTCTGCCCTGTGCTGCCAGTAAAGACACGGATGTTTATCCCATGAAATTTGAGGGTTTTTTTTTGGAAGGAGGAAAGAATATTGCTTTACAGAACAAAACGTGGGATGTAATAATTTTGTACTTATTAGAAGAGAGGATTACTTCTGAATAGTCTGGGCAGAGCTGCTAAGCAGAAAATGGGGAGAATTTGAACCACCATTCAGTGACTGCCTTCAGTCACGCATCAGCAGAAACCAGATGCCAATAAATCACAAAAAAAACCCCATGCATCCACAATTTTATCAAAGTGCCACATATTTTAAATAAAATGAATTTTAAAATGCAAAAACATTATTGGCTGAAACTCTTCCATCTAGTGTAGGGAAAACCCAAAACCTTCCTACCTAGAGACACAACAGAGGCTCCCTGCAGTCACCTGCACTTCGAGA
>VZTL01023799.1:0-21814 GCA_013400535.1 Scopus umbretta | reverse complement strand
CAGCCCACCGCATTGTCGCAGCAACTGAATACTCGTTTCTCAGAATAGAAATCCACGTGACAGGTTTATTGTTTATAAAATCCAGTCTTGTAGAAGAAATTTAATTTTTTTATTTACCTATATTCTTTAATATTTCTTCTGGATATTGATCATTCCAATTGCTGGAAACAAAAATATCCGTGAAAAGGTTGTGAGTGTTTTTTTTCTTTTTAAATCGAGGATCTGTATTGTGAAACGGAGTGATTCCATAAATCACGATAGCTGTCTCCACAGAACGCATACCTTTTAAAGATGTTTTCAGACCTTAAAAAAAAATAAAATATCCATTGCTTTGGCACACTAAGATTCTCACGGCACCTTGATCTTTTTCCTGGTTAATGTGAAGCATATGGTTGCCAGTTGATTACTGCCATACAGTCCAGAGTTAGCTTTGTCTCTCTTGTGATGCATTAGTTTAAGGCACTTTGAAGCCCTGGTGGGAGACTGTTAACCAGAAGGTACGTATTATTGCAGTTGTTTTGAAAGTAAAGTGAAGCAGCACTTTCACTTGCTTTTCAGGTCCTCCTGACTGCGTTGCTTTGTCCCACTGACATTGTTCTTAAAGCCCAATTCACACTTTCAGCTGAGTTTGCATTCCTTGCTGTAACAATCTCTGATATATTTTATCCTTCTGAAACATTGATGTTGCTGTTCTGTAGTGGAAGGCTCAGGTGCCTAAGGTAGGCTTCTGGACTAGGGCAAAGTTGTATAGTTGTATGGCCAAACAGAAATTTCCTTCCAGAGACTTGTATTTCCACATCATTGGTATACCTTACTGGATTTGCAATACTGACCAAAATCAATGTACTTCTGCTCTGTTTGATATTCTTGTTCAGTGAATAGATGGATACATCCAGCATTTTCTGGGATTTTGTTTGTGTTTGGTTTTTTTTATTTTTTTCTCCAGAACAACATGGTCAAGATGTATTAAATTCCAGATCAGCTCTAGATACAGACAATGCATGTAACTTAGTGAAACTTTCTCCTGAAGAAACACCAGTCGAAATTATGCTTGGAAAGGTAATGAATATCCTGAGGTACAGACAACATTTACCCTAGCCTAAGCCTACAACAAATAAATTGCTTTGGCTCTGGTGGGAAATGCTTAAGCACGTGATCAGTTTCAAGCCTGCTGGGCTTCACTGTATCACAGTTAATTCTGAAAACAAAATCACATGACACATTTGCCCTTTCTTTTGCTTTATAAAGATTTATTTGAGGTGAAAGATTCTGTAGAGATTTACATTTCCCACAATTTAACTTTTTTTTTGTCAAACTGATTTTTCTGCTGTGTTGTTCTGTGGTCATACAAAGTCTAGTGACAGCACAAAAGATGGGACAGGAAGAATGTCTGGGAAATGTCAAACCTGAGCCATATTAAAAAAAATCTGGGTATGAGAGCACAGATACTACTTCATACTAGTATTTATGGCTTCTACCTATGCATACAAAAGACAGGTGGCGTTAATGCTGAAATCAGTAGAGCAGATCTTTGAATGGTAGCACAAGTCAGCTTCTCCACGTTTTAGTTACATATTCACCAATATACGATGGAGACACTTTGGTAAACCACATTATCGAGCTGTCATACAGAGTCTTGCAGTAAAACGAGACTCTCAGTAAAATTCTGACCACACCTGGTTGCAAAACCATGTGTCATGCCAAGTCTTTTCCCCACACTAAACCTCCTGGGGAGCTACTGATACTGATGTTTCCCTTGCATAGTGCGTTTGGTCTAGTTACAAACTAGGTGTAACAGAGTGTTTGTATAGCCTGAGTATATGCTGCTTCTTTATTTCAATACAATTTACAGCCAAGCACAGTAATACAGTCAGATTTTCATTAAAACCCTGTTACTTCTTGTTTAGGTTACTGAAGGTGAAATTGGACCCTTCAGCTCAGTCAAACTTCAGATTATATTTGTCCCAGCTATCCCTGGGGATGTGCAGGCAGAATTTGTGATCGTGTTTGACAACTCAGACTGCAAACCAGTGAGTGACTGTGTGCAAGACTTGCTTCAAAACATTGTAGAAACAGAGTTTAAAATCCTCCTACTCCTGCTTTTCCCAATAATTAAAATTGCTCAGATTCCTACATTAGAAACAGGAGGAGGAGGTAGAAGAAGATACATTTATGAACATTATAAGAAATAACAATGAGGGAGGTACCATATGATTATTTATTATGTGGTTTGATGGGAAGTAACCTTGTACATCATGGCCCTTCTTTCTGATGCAGTGTGGTTATTAAACATGTCGATTTCCGTAAATTTCTGTGCAAATAATGCTGATACTCCCATTTTATCAGACATCGTGCTAGAAAACATCTAATGTCCTGGAAAAAAAGATGAAAGTATTCTTCTTTATTCCCAACCCACGTAGTTTATTTTCTCTCTGATATATCAGAACTGGAATTATTTAGCATGCAGTAGTGAAACTGATGTGTGAAAGCTGGAAGAGATGACAACTTTAGTTACCGCTTCAGCATAGTTTGATTCCACACTTTATTGGAAGCCAAATTCTGCCTGGGAACAGTTCAGAGAAGCTTGCCAAAAAAATAAAGAAAAACTTCCAAGAAGCTCAGTAGGCCAGTCTTGGCTCTCCCCGTGGTCTACAGTAGAGTACGTGGAGTAGGCTGCAAAAGGAGCTGCAGGTGCATCCTTCAGGCTCCTGTGGGTACCCTCTCTCTCAGGATCACTTTATCTCTAAGTCTGAGCTATGTGGTCACTGATGTCAGACCTACAGTCGTTATAGGAAGTATGGCACTGTGCTGCTATTACGGTATTTCTTTGCTGGCTAAACAAGCTGCAGTCTCTTGAGTTTCTGCACATTCATTTAAGCTAGGTGCACTTGAAGTATTTCTTTTCGATATCACAGGCAGCATGCTCTTCCTTCATGTTCTCTGTCAAAGAATGCAAACCAAAGTATAGTTCTGTTCTTTGCTGGAGCACCGTAACATCTAGGTTTTATTTTACAAATTATTTTCATAGCTTTGCCTAATTACAGAACCTTTTGCAATATGAATAATAAATTATTTTACTCAGCTGTAGTTTATAGCAGAAGTTCTTGCTCTGTCTGGATCAGTAAGAATTTGAGACTAACAAAAATAATTACCCTCTTGATTTATGTATTAACAGCTGTGCTTTAGTGCCGTGGGAGTTTCTACTGATGTGCCGGTTTGGGTGCCCAACCCCAATGTTGATTTAAAGATCTGTATGTATGACCGACTTTATCAGGATTGCATTGTCATTCAAAGCAGGTGAGCTACTCTTTCATTATCAGCTGCCTTCTATAGCTAAACAATGACCTCTTAAGTCACTAGGTGATGTCCTGAGGTTCCATTGTGCCAGACCCATCTTGTTATAGGAAGCTGAAGAACAGTTTGGTTTTTTCCTTGGCATTTCAGGAGGATATCCTGATTACAAGCCCTCTGAGTTCCACACTTCCGTGGAAATTGGACTTGGGTACCCTGCTATCTGAGATTCCCAAGACCAGCCATAGCTATGAAGTATCTGGGTTAATACATGCCTTTCCACTTCTACAAGATTCCCTATGTTGTACCTATTCTGTGGTATAACTGAAGTCCCTAGGGAACAGCAACCCCACAGAGTTTCATGTGGAATTTGCACACTAAACATTAGGGAAAGAAATGTGTCTAAAATTAAGTGCACATTGGGTATAATTGATTCAGTCAGGAAATCTTGTGAAAGAATATTTTGTTATTTCTCAGTTATTTTACCTTTAATTAAAGTCCATGGGAGACTTATAATCTGGAAGCCAGCCTCATGCCAACTGTTCTTTACTGAGAAGGTCAAGCACCGGTCTTTCCAGACTTGGGATATGATGCTGGATACATCATGTCAGTCCTTTTGCATTTACTATAAAATGGGAAGGGTACAACTTTTCCTAACCCATGTAGGCATTAAGCACTGCACTGGAGTGACAGGGTGAGTGTAAGTACACAGAGAGTGTGTACTTACAGGGGAAAAAACTTACAGGGGGAAAAAAAATATCTGGGTGTTGCGGTAGTCCAAGTCAGTAATATCTGAAGACTGGTTCTGTTTGCACTGTAATATAAAGGCAATATTTCAGCTCGTTGGCTCCCAGAGATTTCATGCTATTAGAGAGTGGTTACATGAACTTTTACTCCCTGAATTGTCTTCAGGTGCTGGGTGTCTTCCCTCTACTCAATGCAGTCACTATTGAATGCTTATTTTAACACTTTGCATTTCTTAGATTCTATTTAAATAGGATTGGGGTGGGTTTGTGGGAGGATGGGGGAGAGATGGGTTCTGTAGAAGGCGTCCATTCTAAACCTCTTACCAGAATTATAGGCTGCAGAGATTCTTCACAGTTGGAAAGAAGCAAGTAAAGCTGTTATCTCAGAAATACAGCTTACAGATATGACAAGCACAAGTTCTTATGTAAGTGATTTTACTTGGTCTAGATAACCCAGGGACAAAACTTATAAGTATAGAAGCAGAATAACTCTCCTAATGAAAACTGAAGATTTCAAGGGGATCCCAAAGATAGAAGCTGTCAAATTGCTTAGGGCAAAACAACTGAACTGAGGGAAAAATCCTGCTGATCTTCGCCAAGTTTCACTAAATTAAGAGCACTTAATATGTAGTATACTGTCCTTGGTACCCTGGCAAATCAAGCCTTTGATTTATCACCCAGTTCTTCATAGTTAAGAAAAATTGTTTTTGTTATGTAGTAATTTGGGCTGAAAATCAAAGCATTTCATGTGCAGAAATATCACGTCTCAACTCTTTATCCTGCAAAAGTAGGTAGATTTCCATCATTCAGTTAGATGTGGTGCCTGAGAAGTTTCTTCCTCTAGTAGCTGTTGGAATTTTGCTGTAGCATGTGTCAGAAAGAGGATTCCTCATTGTTACGTGGTACATGTCAAATCACTTCTCAAACAATGAATTTAAACTCCTGAAAATAGCTATAAATTACTCTAAGTCAAGAACAATTTCTTAGGTTAGACTAGTAAGTAGCTGTATTTCAATTGCAATAGTGAAGAACTGGGGAAAGGTAGTCATGCTAGGGTCTGTGCTCTGGAACTGCGCACAGACAAAGGATCCAGAGCCAAGGACAACCATCAGGCCAGCAAAGAAGCCTCCAAACTCTCAACATACAAACAAAGATAACGGGTCTTTACAACGGCTTCACGTGTGAACTGTGTATCAGCTAAAGAGTTGCTACGGTGCAGTCTGTGGACTGATGCTCGTAGCACCCATCCACTGAAGGAGACCAAAGGTAAGGTTACCACAGCCCGGCTGAAAAGGCTGCTGAAATGCCTTAGCTAGCGAGAACTGTTAAGTTCAGATCCAGCAGATGTGAAATCTTATTAGCATAATTCTAGGACATACATTTCTTTAATTAAACGTTAATGGGGTATTTGAATATTCCTGAATAGCAGGATTATTGTTACAAATTTCTGCTCCAGTGCCAAACTAGTGATAGAAAAGAGAAAACAACAAACCCCAAACCACTAAAACTTGTAGTAAGAGAATTCTTTAGATTTTTGGGGCAAAATCTGACCCAGACACAAGGGAGATGATGTGTTAGAGTAGCCTTTCGTTCGCCACCAGTACCACAAACATCTGACAGAAGCAGAGCAGAACGAACTTTGTGTCTTACTGCTACTGCAACCCATGATGTTGTAGTCTATAGCATCCGTAGAAGATCAAGTTACTTAGCTGGCTCTGGCACTTAAGTGTCCCAGCAAGCTCTGTAGAATTGCAGAACATCAGTTAATACTGGTTTTGGTTTGGGGTTTTTGGTTGGGTTTGTTTTTTTTTTTTTTCTGGTCACGTAGAATATGGTAATCAGGAAGCATAAATAAACAGCATAAAGGGTGAAAGTGTCTTATCAGAGTCCTGGCCAATATAAATCACGTTGAAAAGTAATTTCTTTGGCAGGGTGTAATCTGCACTGATTTAATGAAGTAGTATATAGTTCTCTTAGATTGTCAACAGCCAGAAATCATTCCAGGCTCCCGGTACCACATGCTATAGCTGTTGATTTAGAGCAGACCATCTGGACTGACAGCTTGTAAACCAGTCCAAGAGAAGGACGATGACAAGCTGAAATATTTGTAAATTGCTTGGCAATTTTGCACATAGGCATAAAATTCCAAAGCAGGGTATGGTTTGTGGCTATCGCTGTATTATAATATGGCCAGAATTCAGTAAACGGGGAGATGTTTCCTAGCTTCCACGATGCCATTCATAGGGCAAATTGATCACAAGTTTTAGCAGAGGAACTGGCAGTACCAGCTTAGCCACACCATGACTTCTAGCCCTGTAGAATCTCTGCTGTTAGAGGAGAAGCTACAAGAGATATGTGAATTCACATTCTTTAAAAGAAGTCACCACAGTTTTGAGGGAAAAAAGAACCAAAACCAGCAGCACGCTCAGTGCATTTCTGGCATTCCGCTCCCCAGTTTGAGTTGGTTTCCTGTCTGTACAGGCTTAATTTTTAGTATGGAAGGTTTTGAGGTAATTACGATGATATGAGGATGAACGGAATTCACAAACTGGGTACTTGTTGATGTTTTAGGCGAGTTATCCTCTTTCAGGTTCATTCTTTTGATTCTTCTGACTACAGCCTGGGACAGACAGTGCTTGTTAGCCACTTAAGCAGCATTGAGGTGTCCTTGGCCCCGCTTAGGGGTCGCTGGTCTTAATTTTCCTGTTTCTCAGACAGAATAACAGGTTTTTATTTGTTGCATCCCACCCACCACCAATTGTTACACAACCTAGATCCAGCGTTACACGAAGACTACTCCCTTTCCATCCTGAGTGGGTTCTGTGCTGCAGCTAGGACCAATTAGGTGTCTCAAACATTGAGTGATTCCTATTGATTCAGTTAGAAGGAATGTATGTTAGGAGGAAATAATTAGCTGATATTTCACAATAATTTGGCTTTGACTTTCCCCTGACCTGACTTACCACTGTGCTGCACTTTGATAATTATGTTCCAGTCAGCTGCGTACATTGCTTGAAATACAGCTGGGTTTACTTACAGTACTTCCAAAGTCTTGTTCTCTATACTTATCTTAAAAAAGAATACAACTGTGTGATTTTGCTGTAGCAGTTTTACATGCCTATCATTTTCCAAGGAAGCTTGGAATAGTTATAATCGTCATGTAGAGTAGAGGTGCAAGGGTGGGGGCTAGAGGGTCAAACTCCAAGAGCAAATGTTGCTGAGGTGGCAGTACGGGTAGCCTCAGAGCCACCTAAGGACATCTGATCTGTTCGCAGAGCAAAAGCCACGCTGCGTTTGAAGTTTGAAGTATGCAAAGAATTGAGTAAGCACATGGAGCTGCTTCCGAAAACAGGGTACATTCAAGCTCAGTCTTCCTTCAGTGTGCAGTTGAAGTTTCTGCCCAGGTAACCTAACAACATTAATCTTTTTGGTATTTAAGACAATATTTGTAGGAGGTTCTCAGTGGAAAACCTGAGCAGGTCAAAGTTGTTTCTTCCTTCACACGGTAGCAGGCTGGACTTCGCACTGCTGGTGTCCATGCAGTCCTAGTCTCCCCCGTCTCTTCCCCTTAAAAGTTGCCAGATGCTCAAGGAGGAAATTAACTTGGATCACATACCTGTGAGGAAGTGCTTTTCCTGTGGTGACAGCAGAAGTGTGAAAATCCTAGCAGTTGCATTCCTGGTAGGCTGTTCCCATTTCTGTGGGGAAGCTATTCTTACACAAGCGGGAGGCTATCTAGGCAGGTGGCTACTTCATGGATCAGTGATTAAATAATTTCTGGATGAGAACTCCTGTGCTTGCTAATTAAGGTAAGAATGAGTGGGCTTCCTGTACATCTCCTACCCGTGTACATTCTTCTCCAAAATATGAATGTATCGATCTTGAATTTCATGTGGCGTTTTATATAACATCTTCTAAGGTGCTAAAAGCCTTACCCCAGCAAGTTTCTCTTTTTCTATTTCATGATACTTCTACATATACAAACATAACTCAGTTAAAGGAAACAAAGAATTCCAGTTTTTAAAAATTTAAATTCAAGAGCTCTTGTTGACTGCTGTTAACTTTATTTACCTCGTCATTGCCATCCTAAGGAATTTAGCAGGACATTTATTTTCAAATATAAATTAAACTATATAGATCTTAATTCCAGTGTACAGGCAAATGCTTTAGCGGCTTCTGCATTGATTGCTGCTGCAAACCTGCTGCTTTTTTCATGTAGCTTGTCTAGTCCCATCGATGTAAGTATATTGGGATTTTCACTGATGTGCTCAGCATCTCTGGATTCTAAATTGAGAGGCCAGTCACTGATTTTGAACTTCTCACCAGGTTAATGTTGAAAGAACTAAAAGTATTTACAGTTCTTCCAACATCTCAAATCCTATCAGCAACAGTAACTGGCATTATGGCATTTTTCAGTTCCTAAACTTCAGATGCTGTAAAGCACTGTTAGGCTGACTGAGTGGATAGAAGCATAGCTTGGATTTAGGAGGTTAATCTTCCTTTGAAAAATGGGGAAGCTTCAGAAAGGAGATTTGATGAGATGAAGGCATTTCTGACACACAAAATAAGTATCTGGCTGTTTCAGTATACAGATCAGTTGAAAAGACGTAGCACACGGAGGGAGCGTGTGTATGACAGGAAGATGAGCTTGCTACAAGCTGATGTGAAGGACTGAGCTCGTGACACATTTCTGTAAATGCCTCCTCATTGACTTGGTGTTATAAGCTTGGTTTTCTCAGAAGAAAGAACAGCTATATTAAAAGTAACACGAAAGTAAAAAGAAACACTCGTTCAGCAAGACTAAGTGAACAGCTAGATGACCGGAGGCTTGGGAAGCTCTCCCGAATAACCTGTGCACACTGAAATGCTTGGTCAGGCGTTACAATGCTCACAACTTTCTGGGTGTTTGGAGCAGACGATTTCTGTTTATTTTAAGGCAAGTTTCTAATCTGCTGACATTCAGAATTCCCAAATACCGCATCTTTTAGTTTTTCTGCATTTGGAACGAGTCGTGCAGATGCTGGCAGTCTAAATCTGATTTGTCTTTTATACTTCCCTTAATTGCTTTTAAGCCTGAAGATGCTGTTTTCGGAGAACTATCTGAAGGTTTTCAGTATCTTTTCCCCAAGGCATAACAGCTAATTTAGAGTCCCTCACTGTGTATGTGCAGTTACAATTATTTTTTTCCCTCTGGATTATTTTGTAACACATTCATTTCTTCTGCTACTCTAATGTCCTGTGACAAGATGGAAGCTGACACTTTATTCCTACCTTGTACTTAACTCCAGTTCCTACCTTTAAACAAGCTAGCAATACCTTTGAAGATCACCTTCTAACGTCACATTTCGGACTTGCGAGATAACAGCCAGCAAGATTGCAGATCACCATGGTGACTGAGTGGGTGCTATTTATTCATTAACTGTTCTTTAACAATACATTAAAAAATTGCATGTAATTCCAGTAGTAGTAGTAGGAACATTGCCACTGTGGAGACCTAAGAACAGGAAGCAATTCACTCTGATGCTGTAAGACACTATAAATAGACCAGCAGAGCTAAAAATGCCAGAGTTTTTGTATTGTCTTGGCTTGAAGCTCTGCAGTTGAGCTTATGATAGCAAGATGCTTCAGCAACAGAAACCCCACATTTCTTACAAATTACTAATCTGGTATATAATCAGACGCTATTGGTCTCCAAGTTGGTTTCGCTTTATTTATGTCTCTGCGCTTTGCGATGCACTTGGTGCTGCCTCAGACTGGCTGGTGGTTAGCTAGCATCAGTGTCAGAGGGAAACGATTGCCTGGGTTGGGTTGGTTATGTGCTGCGGTTGCAGCAAGGATGCAGAAGGCTTATATTCTGATTATAAAGTAACCTTTAAGCTTTTCAGAACTTTAAATGACTGGATGGCTAACCTTTTAAAAAAGGCTAAATGGATGCAGACCTCTGTGAATAACTCCCTTAAACTTTTGTGTGCCCCAAATCCTGTCTTTAAAAAATAAAAAAAATCCAACATTAAGGTACGAGGTCAATTATTCTAACTTCATTGCGAGATACCCTTGCGATCCACGCGTGTCTGCTGAGTATGCTGGCGGTATGCCATTCTATAGGCGATCTGTGACAAGTCCATAATGTTTCTGATCTGACTGCATCTTCTTCTTGGTCAGAAGGTGGAACTTCGCAGGTCACTAATTTTTGATTGGCATTTTCTTCCACCATTCCTCCACCATTTTCCCTAATACACCCGAGACTTTAGTTAGACCGCTTCAGCGAAGCATTGGAGTTGATGCTTAATCAGCTACCGCTGTGAATACTCCTGTTTGAGCGGAAATACTGTGTTATGATTAAAAGCTGCGAATAAGAAAACTTTTAGACCTTAAGTAACTGATTTTCTTTTTGTTCAGAAATGGATTTAGCAAAAGTTCATTATTCCCCTTAGCTAGAAAATAGTCAGAATATTTTTATGAAACTGAATGTACTTTTTGATTTTTAGGCACTCTCTTCCTGAAGATGCAGGGAGCTATTTTAATGAAGAGACAAGAGTTCTGGAAGTTCCAGTGACAATACTGATTGTGGATAAGGTTAGTGATTCTTATTATGCTGGTTATCAGACTGACAACAGAGGTAAATTATTTTAGTGAATGTTCGCTTAACGGTACCTAATCTTAGATTAGTTCCTTACTGGTTGATGTCCTACAACTATAGTAAAAGGTGCTTGAAGTGAGAATACAGGTTTGATAGTTTCTTCTTGTCAGCATCTTTACAATGCAGGAAGTTAAATCCTTTCTAGACAGTGCTCATCTATTCCCTAGTAGTTTATTTTGTGTCAGAGAGTTATCAGATACCATAGCACAATCTTTTTATTCTGATCTGTACTGCGGATGTAGCACATTCTTAGAGTTTACATTTCCTGGAGATGCAGATGGCATTAGAGATAGTAGGGTTTTTTACTTTTGCTTATCAGAGACATTTCCCGTTGCTTATTTTTGGAGAACAATGAGGCTGAAGTTCAAGATAGATACATTACATTTACGTATGTTATTGTCAAGGAATGGAATAGAATAGCTTTTTTGCAGTTATCTTTTTGGATGACGTTTCACTTAAATCCTGTCCTTACAGTGCCAGAGATGAAAGTTTTTATCCTGTGCTCTTGCATTTGTTTCAGGCTAAAAAAGTTAACATTACTGTCCATGCAATTGTTACGACTTCCGATTTGGAAATCAGTCCAGCACAAATCAATTTTGGATACTGCACAATCTATGAAGCTGTGCAGGCAAATGTCACGCTAACAAACAAATCCATCTTGCCACAAGAGTTTGGATTTGTGGGACTTCCAGAGGTATGTAGTTATTCCACACACACCTCTTCTTGTTTCAAAATATATTTAACGATTATGAAAACATGTTTCAATGTGAGTGTAAATAAATCATGACTGGTTCTTGCAAACCCATGGAAATACTTCTGCCTGCAGCACCGTGGAAACACACAGATGAGTTCTGGTACTGGTTTGTGTGAATTTCATCTTGTTATAACCCTAAGCATCTTCCAAGCAGTATAAATATCTTCAAGGAGATTTTACTATTCTCACCCACGTGCCATTATGAAGCTGACTTTATCCTATTAGAATACCAATTTTTTTACACCAAGAAATCTACTAACAGAATACCTGGTGCACTTTTCTTTCAGACTCACAGGTCGCTTGTACCGCTAAAGAAAACAGGCTTAGGGATGTTGCTTTGGCCTGGAGGCCGAAGAGTATCGCACCGTTTGCATCCAAATGCCTAAACGCTTTGTCTGTAAAGCAGGATGGCTGTGTCCAAACTGTGTATTGGGAATCATCCCCTAAACCATGCCTAGGTGTTTTCTGACTGACTGCAAGTTGATGTGGAAGCTAAATTAATCAGAGGAGCTGCCAGTTTTGTGTGGGCTAGGTCTCCTGCATTTTTTTTTTCTGGCAAAAAGTTAGCTGTTCAAGCTTCATAATAGCATGATGATCACAGTATGAAATGATTTGGCATATTGGAATCAGAGCTAGTGGAACCTGACATTTAATGAGGCATTCCCCTTTCTCTGCTGTTTTAGGGATTAAAATCAAGGAGTTAGCTAAAAGAAATTGGAATCCTGAGCTTTCTTAAAGCTTTACTTCACAGCGTGTGTTTTGTGATTAGCTTAAAATGTGATGGGGAGACACTCTTGAATCACTGTCAACTCATAGACACAAACCAATGTATATTTGCAGATATTAAACGGCTACTTGTCACTATGGCATCTGCGCATCATACGGGAATCGGCCCTCCAAAGATACAGAGGGAGCTGTTGAGATTCTTACCGTATTTCTTTCAGTTGTCTGTGAAGAGTAAATAAACTTTGTTAGAGAAAGCTGATTACCATAAATGGTAAGAAGCTGGGGAAGGGATTCCACTGAGGTCTGAGTTAACGGATGTAATGCCTTTCAGGTTACTCTGAGATCAGAAATCTGCACGTCAATCAGACACTAGTCACTAACTCAAATGAAAGCTTCTCACTTCCTGACATTTGTACGTTTAATAACAAAATTTTCTTACCTTACCAGTAATGTCTTATTTTAGCTTTTTTAATAATTTGATAATTTAATAATTTCTTATTTTAATAATAATAATTTCTTATTCTGCCATTTTGAAGTTTGTTGAAATTCAACCCAGTGATGGACTTGGAATTCTTCTTCCCCTTGAAAGCCTGACATTGGACATAATCTTTAAAGCTAACGAGGCAAAAGAGTACAGCTTTGAACTGACCTGCAAGTCAGAGATTAATAGGTATGTTAAGAAACTGATCGAGTGGTAGGTAATCTAGAAGTCCAAATCACAGCAGATTTCCACTGCTAAGCTAGTTCAGAAATTAAATCCCTGCCTACTTCAAAGAGGTAAGGCTAGGATAAAAATGTGAGGCAGGTAGGAATTCTCCATTTGGCAAGAGTTGGTCAATGCCTGTTAGCTTCATTTACATGTCCGTCTTTACTGAGATGACTTTTCCTGTCCCACCTGAAATTTATCCTTGTCACATGTCCAAGCTGCAAGTTTGCCCCAGGTCATCTTAACCTGCAATGCTCTGCTTGCTTTTTCAGCAGAATTACTGGAGGATTTTTTTTTTTTTTTGTACAAGTGCTTCATACATTAAGCTAATGCCACTAAAATAATGATGGCATAAACTTCGATTTGACTGGCTGTGTTTCCAGAAGTTCACAGAGGAAGAATTCAAATAGGGACTCTAGCCAATTGTGCATTAAAAATAGATAGTATTATTGTTCATCTTTAGGCAAAATTCCCATTGCAAGCTTGAAATTCTGCTTAAATAGGACTACAGGATTAGTTCCCTATTTTCCGGGCTGATTAAGAGACTATTTTATGCTGAGACAATTTATCATGCGTTTATTTTTAGACAATTCAAGCTGTCATGCAAAGCAGTTGGAGTCCACCCACCTCTTGAATTGTCTCATTCCTTAGTTCAGTTTGCTGCAACAGCTTTAAATGGTGTGTCTACGGCAGCGCTGTATGTGATGAATTCCCATGTGAGCGTCAACCGCTTTACTCGTGCTGTCCCAAGAATTGGCAATGGGGAAGTTGCCCCTGTTGGACCCACTTCGTTTGAATTCTGCGTGCCAGAAGACTGTCCAGTGACAATTACACCTTCTGTTGGAACTGTGTTGCCTGGGAAGGTAAATGCACTTTAAACGTCAAGTGTGCTGCCAGATCTTTTGATCATCTACATCCCTTCAAATGCTGTCAATTGTAAATGAAGCTCATAATGTAAATCATTATTAGAATAGCTGGAATATTTTGTATGGTTTGAAATAATGTTTTAAATCGGACATGAGGGGCTAACCATCAAATCTGGCTAATGCTTTATGGGAGTTTTCACCCTGAATGTTCTTTCCCCAGTGTTGTCAGTATGGAGTATTTGAAGAATGGTTAAATATCACAAATACCTGTCATGTAAAACCAGCCCACTGTAACAGGGTGGACTTCCAAACAAGCTGCAGGTGTCCTTATCCTTAGGATCATCTTACTCACTTGGAAAAAAATTGTATTTTATTTGTTAATTTTTTGCTGTCATGTATGTGCTCCAGTTGAGCTTTGTAGGTATAACGCGTGTACGAGGGCTGAATTTCGCCTCTCGCTCTTGTGTATGCTCTCACGTTCCCAGAAAAGCTTGATTCAAGTGTCCTTCAGACCAACATTGTCAGATCAGCTAATCAGAGAAGAGGCAGTTCGGAGGCTTTGCAGAGCAGCTGCGACAGGGGCAGAAATACAAGTAAGGAATGCTAAGAACTAGCACGTGCTGTTCGTCTGCTACTTCCAGATATTTGTTTCTCTGGATGGTATTTTTATCATAAAATTAGTTGCATATTAATGAAGCTCAAACTCATGATCCATGTAAGACCTGCCTATAAAGGACAAGAGTGTGGCTGTGCTATTGCACTTCAGGTGTAGTCTCTTCACTGAGCAATAATTTGATTTCATGCTAACAATTTCAAAAGCATTCCTAGACGATTTTCTTGCAAATGCTAACTGCAAGTACTTTTAAAAAAAAACAAAAACAAAACCCCAACCAAAGAGTTTCTACACTTCTTGCAAATTTACAGTATGCATGGACTTTATACGCAATGCTGTGGGTCAGTTAATCTGTGAGCACCTACGGTTGTCTTTAATTACGAGATAAATAGGTAAAATTCCCAGAAGAGAGACAGTCTTTTACCCGTCCGCTCCAATAGCAGAACTCTTTTCTTAAAATGGGGTAAAACACATCCATTTCAACTTAATTTTACGTTATTAGAAATGTTCGTAATAACTGCTATGTCCATGGCTTGTTCCCATACGCTGCTGCTGTTACCCGCTTTCATGCGCTCTGTCACCTCTTAGGTTCTGGATCCTTGGGCTGTGTATTTGTAAACCGCTGTCTTGATTGGATTACCAGTGATCACCCTCAGTGTATAATGTCTCTGTGTGTGTATTTGTAGAAAAGGAAGAAAGACGAAAAGAGAGAGGGGAAGAAATTCAGCATTTCCATTACCAGACAGCAGTCTTCCAGACAGCTTGTAAGGGATGGAGGCAGTAAATACCCGACTTCTCTGTATAGTTCTGAACAACCAAAGTCCAAAGAGTTAAAGCCCGAGTAAGTCAGCAAAAGCATCTTGTGCTGCGTAAACAACATTCTCTTTATAAGTAGCTAGTAAATCTACTAAAACCTATAGGTAGACGAGAAAGCAAACTGTACAGAAGAACTAGCTCTAGCTGTGTTGCAAAGGCTGTTTCCAAAATTAGTACTGCTTTTAAGCCACACAGCTGTACCCTCTCATGTAAGGCAAAGAATCCCTTTATGCGTCGGAGGGATTGAAGACTTCAAAGAATATATCAGAAAGCGTGAGATGTGGCTGCATGGGCAAATTTGGCTGAACCAACAAGGGTATTATTTTAAAGGGCAACCAGAAAGCTGAACGTAGTTACCAAAAGAAACTGCTACTAATGCACCTTTTCTGAATAGGTCTAACAGAGCTGAATACATTCAACCCAGATGGAAACCCTCTGATGGCCCGTATCTATGGGCAGGGGGTAATTTTATTTTATTTTTTCTTTTGAGAGCTTACATGGTCCATCGTATCAGTCCTGGCCGTCTTCTGTCCTGGAAATGCAATGATGCTGTAAAATGTGCATTTTAAATTGTCATTTTACAATATGCGTGCCTCCATGAGAATTAACATTAATAGCATGTGCTATCTAGAAATGTGGATACTTACATGCAAAATCTGATGCTTGGGGTCCCTTGTTATAGCACATAATTCAACTTTTTAGAACCATACTTCTGCCTAATCTGAGGAATTCCAAAGTGATTGGAAGTAAATACATGCTTAAACACCAGGCATTTGGCTGTACTGGATGTGAGATATTTTTGACTAAAATCCCATCTTCATTGCAATCCATTAATTATAATTTTTAAATACTTTCAGTACAGGTCACAAAAATAAAATTTGTATTTTAAAACTCCCATTATGCAGTATTGCTTGGCACATTGCATTAGAGAAGTGTGATCATGTGTGTTTACATATCATTGAAACGATGTAGAAGTACTGGAAGACACTGGAATACTTAATGTAGTCAACATAAGGAAATCATGCTGAGGATTTTGCAATCTTTAGTATAACATCTCTTATCTGGGTTTATATTTTTTTATTCTCTTTTGGCAAGAAAAGCAAACCACTTAGGGTGGGTCCATTACTATGCATCAAGACAGTTGCTTAGTTTCACTGTTATGTTCAATTTTGAATGTATGACTAAGAAACAGTAAACACAAATAGCTCAGTACGTATTTATTTGATTTTTTTTTTTCCTTGCTCTCTCACTTACTGAGATGATTCTTATTGCTGGATTTTCTAGTTCTGATGCTTATATGGCAGCCCAGGCTTTCCTCATGAGGAATTTCAGTGGGAGGTTTGAAAAATACATCATACCGTGCTTTGTTGCAAGTGGACATATCGATGAAAAAAAAGGTTCTGAAAACCTAAGCTGCAGGTATTTGCAATCAGATATTTGCAATTCATGATAGTTCAGAAATTTGAGGGGGAAATGGTGGGCACGTTAATTTACTCATTTGGGGAGGAAATTGGTTTCATGATCTTAATTGCTTCATAGGTCAGTGGTAGAAATTCATCCTTACAACCCACTAGTTGGGAAAGAATCAAACACATGAATGTGCAAGCAGCTTAAAGAATAATCGTATGAAAACTTTAAGCCAGATGTAGTTCATCTTTCTGCTTAGGCATACACAAAAAAGTCAGCCACCAAAACTTATGTATTGTTTTGTAATGGTGATTTAATGATATCCTGTGATAAAATCAGAATAAGAACAGATTTCTGGCAACGGTTTTTATTTCTGTACGATCCAAGAGCAAATATCCTTTTCCTATCTCTCTAGCCCTTGCAACACTTTGTATTTGGAGATGCACTGTCCAGCCGTAGCACCATCTGTTGTGGTCACTTCAGAGAACGGAAGAAGCACAGTCAATTTTGGTGATGTTGCAGTAGGTATGAAATTTGAATGCACGTTTTCAGGTTTTTCTGTCTGACGTTCATTTCTTCTGAGTGTAGTTTTGCATTTTCTTTTACACTGTTCAGCTGGTTTTCAAACGTCAGTATAGACGTTAGCCCTGTAATAGGTACTTAGGTGGAAAATTAGGAGCCTGTCTGGCAGCTGAGGCACGTAAAAGGCAGACTTGATCCCGAAACACGGAACTGGGAGCTCTACAAGTGACTGCACAAATTCAGAAGTATTTTGATGAGCTTTGACTAATGTATTAGCCATAGAAATGGAAGGAATGTTTGGCCCAGGTAGAAGCATGAGTGAGAAGGGGGAATGGTAGTGCATGAATGAACATCATCACTTTTTGAAATTTTTTCATTCCTGTCAGGCCACAGAACGATTAAGCGGATTACGATACAAAATATCTCCCCAGAGAAGCTGGAAGTATCCTTGTTTGGAACATACAAGCTAATCTGCCATTCAGCTTCTGTTTAATTTGAGTCTTTATCTGTAGGAACTGTTTGACATAACACAAGGAGGAGGTAGCTGATTTCGGACTTTAATACACGTCTTTCGGAGTGAGGCAGGAGGTGAGGTGAAGAATATCTTGGGCGAGCCTAGGTGACCTGCTGGAAAGCTAATTCCATTCCACCCTTTTAACTGGAAACAATTCTGCATAGAGCCAAACTTAACCACTCTCTAAGGAGTATAAGGTACTCACTACGGTGCGACGTACGTGTGAAACAGACCCAACAACTCAATTTTTGCACAATGCTTCTCTGAATACCTTGTAAGAAGAGGCTACTACGCTGGCTTGTCTGGGTTAAGCTGCACGGGAAAATATAGGAGAAGGCATGTCCCGGATCTTGGGGTGTTAATGACCCATTCCTGGCAAAATCTGAAAATGGAGTCACACGGAGACCTTACTAACTGGAAAAAAGGGTCTTGCAGCTATTTGATTTCTGTTGGAAAAAAACCCAACAACTAATTGGATTAGTTCGTCTTTTCTCTGGGTCAGTTATTGTTCTCTGAAAAAGCTTATAGGTGGCTAGGTTATACATCTTTGGTCTGAACAGTGCTTTGAATCTGTTCTTATATCTTTTTCCCCAATCTTTGTTTATAAACTGTTTTCCTTGAGTTGCACTATTTTAGCTAGGATTCTCAGTTCTGAATCCCAGTGGTCCCTTCCTGTTGGTCAGACCAGTTAGAATGCTTGAGCCAGGTGAAAATAAAACCCTCATCATCTCTTTTTGTCCAACTGAGAATAAATGGGTGAGTAAGAGATACAACAGTAATGGTGGAAAAAGAGGAGAGACAGAGAGATGTAACGGGCTGTGTAATATACACGTATTACTGACTGGGATGAGGCTGTGTAGTAATCGGAAAAACTCTGTTGCCTGTGCATAGCCTCTCCCAACGTGCACTAAACCCAGAAGTTCTGTAGTAATGGCCTGTTTGTGGGAGCGGGGTCAGCTGGGAGGGGTGGGGGATGTTTCCTTCAGCAGATGGGCTGACACAGACATCCTCTTGGCAGTTTTTTGAAATGCTGGACATCCAGACAGCAAAAACCAATCTAACCCTACGTATCGCTGGTCACGGGGTGGTGCCATCAACTGTTTGCTCTGTGGAAGAAGTACTCAATATGGGATACGTCATAGCCAGAGAGAAGGTGACTTCCACGTTCAAGGTAAATCTCTCTATGCCGAATCAGAAAGCACATCAGCAGTTTTTGTAAGGAGGAAGAGGAGTTCCATAGCTTCTAGTCCGGCAGAACGTAAGGCTGAGTGGCAGACTGTAGACGGAGGAACACAGCTTTCAGAGCATGTCTGGCAGAGTGATTTGGTGCCGAGGCAGTTTCAGGCTGCAGGTAACAAGGCTGTGTGGGGAGGATCCTGTTAGCTGCTTCTGTCCTGCCTGCAGCTTCTGCAAAAGAGAGAGATCCAGTACCTTCTATAAAAGAAAAAGAGAAACGGTCTGTGGGATCTTCTCCGTAGATCTAGCCAGTGTGCAGAGGGACGTGAAGTCAGAAGTGGCTTTGCTTTTACCAGTGTTAGAAATATTTGCCCTCTTTCTTTATTCTTTCTGTTACTGCTATCACAGCTGAGGCTGCTCTGTGTCCACGCAAAGCAGTGACAGAGGCACGTGGGTGAAATGCAAAACTGGCCCTACGAAGAGCACATGAGGGTCTGCCATGGCACACTCTAGGGAAGTTGAATAGATTCGCTCACTTGTATACTGCAGACTTCCCACAGACTCAGAAACGGGCATAATTTTTCTCCCCTCAGATCTTGCCTAAGTATGTCAATAACCAAAATACATTACTTGCTGCAAGACTCTTAAAAGGAGCCTGGTCCCCGCTGTTGAGGCGGGGGCTGACATGACGTGTTCTGGGTAGCCATAACGCCTGCGTTTGGTGGCATCTGGCTACACAGTAGCGCAGTAATGCAGCAAAATAAATTCAGCCAGTTCACAAACTATGGATCCTAGAGGCTTGAGAATCACGTCTCTTAACGAAAACGCTGTTGTGTGAATTAATGTCATCAGGTACAGAACACTTCCACGCTGACCCTGCGATACTCCATACAACTAGACTCACTTTCATCAACAAGGGACAAAGACCAGCAGAGACTTCCATCCTTCATTGTGTCGTCTTTGCAAAGAACAGAGTTTGTCGGTAAACTCGTTTTTCCCTTTTCTCTTTTTCTTTTGTTAAAGACTCGTGAAGTATAAAGCAGCATGACTTTGTCCTGTTAGATCTACACAATTGTCAGAACCTGGGGCGTCACATCACTGAAATTAAAGACATAATTTTGTTTACCCAGTAGGAGCTGTACTAATTCTCTCAGTACGGGTAGCTATACATTTATGCAGCCTGAGCAAATATCCACAAGTAAGGAGATACTAGTGTTTGAATCTAAAGAAACCCAGACAGTAATTGCATATTAAAGACTATATTTAGGGATGTCCATCCCTGTAAAACCATGTGGTCAAATAGAGGAAGAGTTTGGTGATGCTTCTTCAGTTCCTCTAGAGACAAATGCATTAAACTGACAGATGGATTTATCTGGTATTTCTAACGCCCTGTTTTGCTGCAAAACCATTTGTCAGGTCTTATTTATTTGCTTTTCCAACAAAAATTAAATGGGTTTAAAATATATGAAGTAAAACAGAGCTGTCCTTCGTTTTTATTTGTATCCTCATTTTTATTTACCAGGAACACAGAACTATAATGGCTTAAGTGTGTTCAGCATCTTTCCAACAGAAGGAGAAATTGTTGCTGGGAAGAGTCAGGATTTTATTGTTACTTTCAGTCCTGATCATGAAAGTCTGTACTATTCTGACCGTCTCAAGGTTGTGCTCTTTGGAAAGGTGAGACAATCAAAGATTCCTGGCTTACGAAATCAAAGCCTAAATATGACCTACAGTGATTTTTATCAGCATGGTTCATAGTAGGAGTTTCAGATAATTCTATATCTTTGTTAGATTAACTGATGTAGGTAGGAGATGGCAGGTTTGGGGCCCACTGACTTTTTTCAGGTTTTAAATATTCAATTATTAATACATAACAACAGTGACTTGGGATTCAGTCCCGTCTTCTGCCCAGCTCTCCACGCTGTGTAAATGAGACGTGATGGGAGCTCGGCTGCTGCCACACTGCTGAGCACGCAATTCCAAGTGGGTTCTCCGCAAGCAGCACTTCACGGCAACGGAGCGTGGGGAGCATGGAGCTACACCTGCGCAGCGCAAACTGACAGGTTCTGTGGGTACCAGGAAGCTGCTTCTGGAGTCACTCAGCGTGAGGAAGGAGGTGTCCATCTGCAGAGCAGCAGTTGAGCTTAGATGGAGCCCAAGTCAGGCTATACAGGCTGGCAGCGTAGCAGGCGGCTTTATGCCGTGTTCCAAAAGAGACTGACCAAACGTTAATGAAGAGTGCCAACTAATGACCATCAACAGGCACTGCAAACACAGAGCTGAAACTGGTAGTGAGCAAGTACTGAAACTGTTTCTCTCCCTGCATGTTTTGTATCTCCGGATTATCTTTGGAATAGCGGTCAAGAATGCAAATTGGAGTAAACCGAAGATGAATGGGGACTGGTCCTAGTTCGCAAATTTTAGCCAAGTCTGGCCCCAGATAAGCTTTGCCTCTTTTACTGACTTGAGTATCAATAGTTTGTCCCGACCCCTCCTGAGGGAGATTGCCCAAGAGCGAAGGGTCCTTTAAAACAGAACTGCCTGAGTGGACAAGACAAGGGGAGGGTGCAGGATTCTCGCATTAGACAGGGCCTCTTGGCATTTGTATAGGCAGGTGATGTAGTCATTCCTGTGCAGCTGATGCTGTTGGCGTTCCCGTTACGTCTGCTCTTAAGCTGTCACCTGCATTTGAAGCTTTCTGTCCTATATAGAAAATAGCCCATGTGATCCGCCTAAAGGGTGCAGCAAGAGAGCATCCAATGTTTGTGGAAGGGGGAATGCCGCTAGACGTGCCCATTGAGTCCTTGGCTGTAACATCACCTGTGTCATCGCGGGAAGCCCTAAAAGGAGGTAATGTGCTACTTGCGCTTCATTACAAAACAGTGAGCGATAAGACACGGGCACGTTCCTCATCCTTTAAGGAGAAGTAAATTAAAGACAAACTTTTCCAGAACCAGAGCAAATAAGCATTACGGTATAGCCTGTATTTGTAACACAAAAAAACCCCACAGGAAACTTTCTCTTGAGGAAAGATTTT
>VZTL01023798.1:291-10567 GCA_013400535.1 Scopus umbretta | reverse complement strand
AAAAAAAAAAAAGACAATATATAAAAACATTAGAGGGCATGGCAAAGCAAAGTAAAATGTCTTGAGCTTTATGGAGTGGGTGAGCTACTAACAGATGACATAGTAAAGGCAGAAATGTTCCAGGGTTTTTCATTTCCTTTTTCACGAAAAGTTTAATAGTGATTGGATGTTTCACAAGATTGCTGTTAACATCAAAGGGATGAACATAGGCCAGACTAAAATAAGAATACATCAGAGAATATTTAGGTATTCAGAAAAGTTATATATATTCAAGTCACAAGGCTTGAGAATATTTATCATGGAGCAAAGCAATCTTTGAATTGTTAGTGATTATCTTCTAGACTTCATGGAGAACAGATGAAATCTGAAAGGGATGGAGAAGGATAAATATTGATTTTACCTTTAAGAAAAGGAGAAATAAACACCTGGGGAATTAAAGATCAGTAAACATAACTTTGTTATGCAGAATGATGCTGAAGCAAATGATTAAATAATCAATTTATAAGCTCCTAAAAACAATTAAGTAACATTAAGCATCCACTATACATTTCTTGAGACAAAGCCTTTTCAGTGACTAACCTGTTTGCCTTTTCTGGCTGTCCCTCCTTCAGTAAACAGAGAAGCACAAGCCAAGCTGTGTATGGAATTAGGGAACATTTTTGGCACAGTCACTCTCAGGAGAAAAAGCAGGAGGAAATGACCTGCCATGATATCACCCTAGCCACTGAAAGAGTTAATGAGACTGATCAGTGTCTGGCATTTTGGTTCTGCCTGAACACAGATGTATAGCAGAGAAAAGAGCCATTTTTAAGGCAATTATCACTAGGTTGCATCACATTGAAAGATCGTATCAGGTGGGGACGATGTAAGGCTACACTACCTATAATTCCAGTCAGTGTTTTCATGAACAATGTGAAAGTGGAAAAGCCCCTTATAACATTTGTTATATATAACTGAGCTGGGAGGGACTGCAAGCACTTTGGAGAGTAGGTTTAGAATTCAAAATAATCTTGATAAATTGATGAAATGGGCTGACATCTATAGGGCAAAATTCAATAAGAACATCTGTGAAGTACTACAGGAAACTTAAGTGCACACATTTAACATGGGAAAAAAGTGACTAGGTAGCTACACTGCAGAAAAGGACCTGGGGTATATCAGGACTGAAAACTGGATACAAGTCAGCAGTGTGCTGCTGTTGCAAAGAAGGTAAATATTTTGGGATGTATTAGTAGGAGTATGTCATATAAGAAACAGAAAGCAACCATCCTGCCTGTACAAAACACTAGAGTGGCATCCACTGCAGTCCAGTTTTCAGCAGCACACTTCCAGAAAGATGCAAATAAGCCAAAGAAAATGCAGAAGATGACAATAACAATGAAACATCTTAGGAAACACAAACTGTAAAAAGAGGTTGAAAGAACACATTATTTTTAGACTGGAAAAGTCAAAAGGGAAGGCAAGATCCAATCCATCATTGCTACTCCATAGTCTGTCACGATCTTCAGGGCTCAGCTGACTCCTCCTGAGTATGTCTCTTTGCCTTGTAAACTGGAAAAAAAAAAGAATCTAGAGAAAATTCTTCCATATTACCAGCAAACCAATAGCTGGGTGAATTAAAACTGAAATAACCTATTTACTTTGACATGCCAATTGTCCCATTTTTAGACTTCCCCACCTAAATCCTGATTTCCCCACCTAAATCCTGACTTCTTTCAGCTTTTCTTAATAATCCTGTGCCTGTAGTATATAAAGTAATCTGCCTTTGAAAAAGCACAACTAGACATTACTGACTAGATTTAGTTCAGTGCCTGATTTGTTAATTGGGGCATTTATGAGCAAAAATTGATCTGTCATTTTTATGACCAGATACTTGATAATATGCATAATCTTTAAAATATGCAAGATAAGGATAAAAATAAGGCCTGTTATCAGGAAGCCATTCTAAATCAGCTCAAAAATCACATCAATTGAAATAACACATCTCAGCTGATTTCTGCTGCTTTGACACTACCTTAGTACCATAAACAAATTATGCATTTTCACAGAAGAAACTTGGCTCATTTGTGGCACTTGAGCACACCGGAGTTCCTTACAAGACTTGAGGTACATGGTAATAACCCTTACTTCTCATCAACTACCTCAGTAAGAATTTCAGCAGGATGATCATACTTCCTTGTTTACATTGGAAGATGAAGCTGGAGGAATGGTACCACATTAAATCGTCCTGTATGCCAGACCTAGATGCAGCATTGAACCTTTCTTCGAGTAGTGATAATGTCAAAAGGAACCTTTACTTTCTTGTTCAGGTAAGAATCAAATAAATGTTGGAAAATTTGCAGACCAAACCCCACTAGAAAAGGACAACATACAAAACTGAATGTTCAGTCAGATAATGGTGTTTCTCTTCAGAGACTTTAGGGTAAGCTTGTATTTCCTCTTCAGTTTTGGTTTTCCATTGCTGAAGAGAGCATCTCCAGATTTCACAGCATATTTCCTTTGCAGACAAGCCTTCTTTCTACCTTCCTGATATCTGACTAGGACAACCTTCCTGATATCTGACTAGGACAGACTAGTGACCTACTAAAACACAGAAATAAGAACTGGAAAGTTACTTAGGAGTTATAGCAATGAATTTTGTTTTTCTCATATTTCTTTTTCTTTCCCTCTTTGGGCTACAATCTGACATGACAGCACAAGATCTTAATTATTTGCTAAGGAATCACAGAGATAGATGGATAGCTAAATAGAAAGAGAAAAGCAGTAAGGTAATTGCTTCTAACTGGGCGGGGGGGGGCACAAGTGGTGGCAAAGAAGACAGAGATTATAAATGCTCCTAAATCTGACTGTTTCTTTTCTTACATCAGAGATTATCCAATTCATAATTACCAATGCAGCAAGATCCACATTTTATGAGAATTTGAAATATATCCTCACAAAGCAGGAGTGAGAAAATTCTTGAAATAATGCAGTGTTATCAGCTACCAAGCTTAAAGCCAAGAGTAAAAGGGAGAATGTTAGGAGAAAACAGGCCAGATCCTGCAGTCCAAGGGAGGTGAGGCTGCTGCAGCTCCACAGCCTGAGTCCAGCCGGTAGCAAGGCTGAGCATGGACTCCCAGTAGGCACATACAGAACACATGTATGTACCGCTTACATACAAATATATGCAGCTGGCCATGCAAATAACATGCACAGGACTCACTCAAACACAGGCAGCACCTGTAACCTCATCCTGCTGCTCTCTCTGGCTGAGCAGAATGGAAGACCACTAGTGAGAATGTATATATATCTCTCTTTATATGCATATGTGTGTCTATATACACATATATGCACAGAGAGAGAGAGATAAATGCATGTGCAATGTGGACCCCTCCTACATGTGGGCTCAGACACCCATTCTGACCAGTAACTGGCCCCCGGATCACCCAGTCTCCCCAGCTGCTGGCACCTGGGTACAGATGTGTACCTGAGGCCACAGGCCCACTCCATCTGCTGGAACATACCCACTTACACAGACACACAGAGACACACAAAAACTGGCCAGGTCTCCCATGGTGCCCAGCAGCCAAACCTGCTGTGGTCTCGCCCTCTGTGCTCCATTTTGGGTGTGCAGACCAGCTTTTACTACATAATCTAACAGAGAGAACACAGTTGGTGACCAGGAATCACGTTCAGAGTTGGGAAGGAGGTAATCAATTAGGTAGGAGAGAAGCCTGCTCAGGATTATAAAAGAAGGGAAATTATAGCTGCAGCAAACTGAGGCAAATTCTGAACTCATGGGAGAGGGTTCTTCAATAAAAGCAGAAGAGAACAGATGAGGATTTATGGACTTGGTTTTGTTTTGAAAAAAGAGAAAACATGTATCCCACTGAGAACAGTTATGAATTGAATACATGCTTGTTCGCTACTGCTGTATCACAAAGCTGTCAAACTACAAATGCAACAATGTGCAGTACCATGGACATATTATTTTTTTAATAAAAGGTTGCCAAATCACACAGTGGGCAGAAGCTCAGACTAGTGTTTGGGAATGTTACTTTCTCATCACTGTTACTTACTCAAATATTTGACTGGGATTGACAAAACAACATAAGGAAAAATAATATTATCAACCATGACTTGTAAAGAAAGTGTGGCACTGTGATGTTTATACAACATGGGAAGTCCCCTACAGTTCAAAACAAAGAAAACCTGCCAGATGTTCACAAATTTATGCATGCCTCATGCCATGGCCCTTCGCAGCATTTTGTATGTAATGGAAGAGAAGCCTGCACAAGAGGAAGGCAAACAAAAGCAAAGAGTAATAGGAACGGACGTTATGAGCAATAGAATAGGGAAAAGATGTCAAGTCCATTTTGTCAGAAACTTTCTCTATACTAAGCTTCCCTGCATAAAAATAAAATAACAGCCCCTTTTTTTCTAATTAGACTTCTTATAAAAATACCAGTGAAAGGTTTATTTAAAAAGTTGTGCAGTCTCCATCCTTAGAGATTTTTGAAGACTAGTCTGGATGAAGCCCTGAGTAACCTGGTCTGATCTCAGAGATGACACTGCTTTTTGTGGGAGGTTACACTAGAGATCTCCTGAGGTTTCTTCCAGCCTGAATTGTCCTGTGATTCCGTGATCCTAAAAAACTTTGTACATCAGAAAGTTCATTTGCATATCTGAAAGCAGCCAAGGCAGCAGGTTCTGAAAAGTTTGTAAACATGTCATATTTACGGACATCTGTATCACAGGCTATGAGTTACAACTCTGGATAGATGCATGGTGTAGAAGTTTGGGGTGTTTTTACCTCAAGAAATTTGAGTTAGAACCAAAAAGTCCATTGAGCCTGAACCCAAATTATCTTAGAATGTCATTTTTGTGACACCTGTCGGTATAAATGTCATCAAAGTATGATACAAGAAGAGGATGAGTTTCAGGGAGGAGCCATCCACTCAGAGAAGCTGTCAGTCTCTTCAGCCTGCAGGGATGAGGCAACAGATCTTGGACCTGTACCAATAGCTCCTCTCTTGACAATTGTCTATCAGCAGACTCTTGAAGTACTTGCTTTTCCAGGTTGCCATAACAGTGTTGCTGCAAAGTTCATGTTTGCATTATTTTTTTTCAATTCATTGTGACCTTCTGGGATGCAATCTTCTGTCAACTAAAAATACATTCCACTGTTCAAGCAGCATGAAGGGTATCACTGATAACTGGCAAGAATTATGCCTGTGCCAAGGAGCTTTCGGCAGAAAAGACTGGCAGAAAGATGGTGAAGGTGGAGTTGCCACCTCCCATGGCACCCTGTTTAATGTAATGCATAGGAAGGAAAAGTTCACAGTAACGGTGCTGAAACAGTGCATACAGTCAGCTGATAAATATAAACTGGGGAACTTAAGCTTAGGAACTGTTTAACCAGCAAAAGGAAGCAAAAATTAAAAGCTGTAAATATCTCCTCGCTGCACCTGAGTAAAGCTCACATGTAGCTAAAACTCTGCTCCTGCTGTTCCTGTTTAATTTGGTTAGCTCATTCTGCTTGTGAATGGTTTATATTTTATTTCAAGTTTCTTCAGTCCTACATAAAAATTTTCTGCAAATGTGGAAGATAGTGTAAAAGATACACAGTAATGCAAGAATTCGGAGCAATCGGAACAATTACTGACAAAATTATGTCCCTTCCATAAATATAGCATTATAAGTATCGACAACAACAACAAGAAGACTTACTATGTACAAGATTCTGATTTCCATTCAGGCAAGAAATTGATGCCCTTTAAAAGCAGCCATTCGTAACACTGGGGAAAATTCTCACTATGCTGAACATGCAGCAGCTGGTGGGATGCTCAAATGTCATGCTTTCTCTGTGAGGACATGAAACTATTGAAAAGTAAATATGTTAAAAGTAAAATAGAGTTAAGGAGGGTTTGGTGTCATAGGAGATTTACACGTGCTAAATCGTTCCTGAGAACAAGGTTGTTCTTTCCATTTAAATTATGTGCATGGCAATTAAGAGCTATGAAGCAGTTGACAAAGCATTTGTTGCTGTTGTGCGTGTATGAACCAAGAAAGGATAACTAAACTACCTTACTTGGAAACTCATATAAGAGTTGTGTATAGACTCTTTCTTGTCTTTCCAGTTGCCACCTCAGTAAAATGGTTATAATGATACAGAACTTTCTTACAATGGTATGGAATGTCATTATGTTTGCCTGTCAATGTGTGATTCTTATTTCCCTTCTTCCAAGAAAATATGTTATATATTCCTACATACAGAAGAGTTTTGCAAAGACAGATACAGGACAGGGAGTTAAAAATATTAGCAGATGCACATACGGAATGTTAAATACAGCTGGATGTTGACCATTAATCTATTTTCTGCACTGGCTTCTGCACTTTGTATATTAACTTCCAATCAGAATCTGCTGCATGTGTTTCAAATCTTGTCAAATTAAACAAATTCACACCTTTCTGGAGGCTAATATTTAGCTAATCTAAAATTTATATTTAATACAAGTGGATCAATTAATGGCACATATTTTGTTTGTTGCTCAGATGTGATAATTGTTAATAATTTTAGCCGGTATTTTCCATTAATATATATTAGTGTCCTGGTTTCAGCTAGATTACATCATTTCACTTCTTCTTGTGGACTGAGGAGGTTAAACATTGTTGGGGAAAATGAACCCTCTTTGAGCCTCATTTCTAATGCTTTCATGAAGGGTAAACTGTAGTGGTGATGTAACCATTAAAAAATCCCCATTTGTTTGCTGAGCATTTTAAGTGAATTTTGCCTTAATGCTTTTGGTTATACAGCTGATTATTAACTGTACTGGAATGTAAAAAGCTCTGCCAATCCACTAAAGAGCTAAGTAACATTTAGTGCTAGAAAAATAGTGTCCACAGATCACACTGCGTGCTTCTGTCCTACAATAGAGCCATCTTGAAAGTGAAGACTGAAGACTTCATGATTATTCTACCCTTACCCTTTATGATAAAGCTGCCAGCAAAAGAGGTTAATGATGATGGCTTTGAAATATGAACACTCATCCGACAGAAATGAGTGAAAGAGTGAACAGATTTGCAAGATACACTGGGGAAAAAAAATCCCCATGAAATGGAAACCACTTTCTCATTCAGAGCCAGAGTGCAAGGTATTAATCTAATTTGTAATGGTTATTAGCTTTATAGTAGGCTTTTCTCTGGCCCAGGAAAGGCTTACTGGAACTACATCCAGCACACAGTGAACAAAATATTTCTCCCCATCCTCATAAATTTGTCGAAAAAGCACATAGCCCTGAGTACCCACATTCAAATATCCCTACTGATTCTCAGGAATGCTTTGAGGGCCATCCCAGGTTTACTAGTAATGTATAGAACTGTACAAAGAATAGCTACGTGATGCCCAGTGGGGAAGGACTCATCTTAGTGTGATAGGGAATTTTGCTGGTGAAGCACTCACCAGTTCTGTGTCTGCTGGGAAGTCAAAAGCAGGATTCTCTGGAAGAGCTTTCTGTAAGCACATGCCAATGCTAATCATATAGAATGACCTTTCAAAAGGGTTGCACCAGTTCTCAGGCACCAGAAAAGCATCTGCATCACCAAGGACGGCAATTTTTCTTGTGGAGTGGGCTCCACATACTGCAGTGTACTCCACAGCACTATCACAGCACCTAGAAAGCACGCTAGACACAGTACAGTCCCTGGATAAAAGCAGGCAAGAAAACTGGCACCTACATGAATGCTTACATCTATAGTGCATATGGTGATTTAGATCAGTCGTTAACTGCAAATGTGAAATACCTTAAAACCTGCTGTATTGATATATTATAAGGCTTTTAAAAGAGTGTGTGTTTAATTTATTTTCATTTCTATGGTAAGGGCACTCCTAATCTGCACTTAGTATATTGCATCTGATAAATTTTATGGCTTTGACTGTATAAGGGTTGATTTCTTTGTCAGAAAAAGTATCCATTTAAGTGCAAGCCTCTATGCTTTCTACTTCAGGGACATAGAGTGCTATTTAATTGGCTTGTGCAGATTACTTGCTGATTTTTGATACTTTAATAAAACCCTTTGGCATTGCTGTGGTTTCCCATTTCCTTACAATTAAGCAGAAAACAAGTCCTTAATACAAATGCAGAACTTTATTAAACTTACAAATATATGCAATAAAAAAATTCCAGAGCAGTGCAGTCCAACCTGCAGATTGCTAACAAGGTATAAAAGTGCTTTTTTTAAATTATCAAAAAATACTTAGTCTAAAAACAAAACAACAACAACAAAAAAAAAGAAGATTAAAAGTGTTAATTGAAACTAAAGCACAGCTTGTAAATAACATTTTAAAACTTCCTACAGGAAAACTGAATGGCAGTGATTTCTGTTTTCTTCCCTGCACTTACCTTTTCTTTTATGCACAGTGTGGAGCTGTACCAGAGCTGATCAAGTGGGGAGTATTTGCCCTGTTCCTCCCACAGTTACTCGAGCTGTGCGTTTCCTAAAATATGTGAATGTAGCTAGTAAATCCCATGTTTGGTTACTTGCTTGTTCCCTACCTGATGGATTACCAATACTGTACAGCACCTTCCCTGATTCTCTCTGCTTATATTTTGAAACTTTGTGAGGAACCCAGGGCTGGGGAAAATCCAATACATCTGCAATAGATGACATTTCATGATGTTGCACAGGTAGAAAGACCATAGCAAAATCTCAGCCTGAGGTGGAAATTAACTGCATTTTGTTGTGCCTTTCAGCTGCAGCAAGCCATATAGGTGCCTTTGGGCCTTTTAGATTAGGCCATATTTTTAAGCCAGGTGGATTAAGCTGAGAGGCCTGATTTTGCACTGTCATGGTAAAGGACTCCCACTCCACTGCAAAGTCAGACGGGACAGTCGCATGCCTGTTCAATAAGCTGTGAAGACTCAATGGACCTGCAGCTGTGGGAGCACCTGGGAACCAGATCAGCCAGAGATGAGGAAGGGATTGAGTTGTCTGTGTTGCATGTGGCTATGTGCATGCTTTGTGTGTGGTTAAGCAGGTGCTGATAAAGGCACCAGCCTCTTGCCTGTGTTGATCTGTGTTGTATTGTGTGTATGTTTGCATCTTCAAAGTATGCTGCCAGCCTTTCTACAGCCTGGGCCTGGAATCAGGACCAGCAACAGCCATGTCTGGCAGACTGGGAGGAGAAACCCTCCATGTCTTCAAGTCCTCAGGATCTAGCTTCCTCTAATGTTACTAGAAGCTCAGCTTCAAAATACACGTTATTCTGGAGTTTTTCAGTTTTTCATGCACACACCAGTAGGACATTGTGAAAAGGAAAAATCTGGCACTGCTGGGAATACTTTAGCCTGAACAAGAGTTACCATAAGAGGAGTTCTCAATCCATGGTCAAGTTATTTTGTACCAGCTAGTCTGTGCATGGCCAGAAATGTTCTTCACTGATGGCGAGGCTGCCCCTGTAGTGGTTGGCTCATAGTAAGGAACATGACTGGCAATCCTTCCAGTCCTGCTGGTAATATGAGGACTCCTTCCCTTCCTCACAGAAGAAAAACTGGTATAGTCTATTTTTCTTACAAATGCAAAGCATAAATAGTCAATGAAGGGTTTATTGCAAAGAAAATACGATTTCTCTATTCAAAAAACCCCAAAACAAAACGAAACAAAACCAGATGAGAGCACAGCACAGAGGCAGATCCCAAGGCAGATTTCAAAAAAGCAGGGTTCATATTACCATATTATTGATGGGAGTATAGCACCGCATGGCACTGCAACTCCCCCATCACGTGATCTGGACCACAGACCCCATTACACCTACTACTGCTCAGACTTCTGAAAAGTAAATCAGCTCATGCTGCTGGGCAGATTACTGCTTCTGCTCACACTAGTTCATTGCGATCTGGCTCAGGCATCTCTGCAGTCTGCTGTGTGGATGCCCCAAAGTGCACACAGATCAGCAGACTCTGCAATATTAAACTCCTCAGCTCACACTCTTAGGCATTCACACAGCATTTTTTGTTGTAACTGTGAATGAAGCATGTTGAAATTCTAAGCCTACAAAGCACCAATATTTCAATGAAAGTCATTTGTGCACTTAGTGGTGGATCCACAGCCCACTAGAGACAATGGGAAGACTGCCATTAACTTCACATCAGGCTCATAAAAAATGAGGCAGATAACTCCCATTAATGTTAATGAGAGTCATGTACATAAATCACCTAACCACTGATGGGAAAAGAAACCTTTTTCTGTTCTGCTTTTTACACAGCTTCCACAGTCTGTGATGTTCATCTCCTCCAAT
>VZTL01023791.1:116679-144192 GCA_013400535.1 Scopus umbretta | reverse complement strand
CTGTATCAAATATATAGAAGTGGGTTTTGCTAGGAAGAAATCTTACAAAAAAAAAAAATCACAACTAGAGAAATAGAGAAAAAAGTCCAGCCGCTCTGTTTTAAAGTGTTCATGAACAGGCATCTTCAGTGGAATAGCTTTCCCATTCTTAAGAAAGGAAAGGGAGTACAATTTATATCATCAGCTTTAGATCCTGTATGAGAAGCCAAGACTGGGTCCTCCTGAAAAGCAGAAATTGTATTCTCTGGTTTCTTAATGTCAAAATTTAAGGCTGCCTTTAGCATCACTGGGACAATTGAGGACACTGGCAGGGTTCTGATCATTTGTCAGTCTGATACAAAAGATTTACCCTTTGCAATCAAACACTATTAAAACCACTTCTCATCTGTCACAGCTCTGAACAAACGTGCCATGGATTGACCTCACCAAACAACATCTGCAGTAACCTACTTGACCACCACTTTTCATCATAAGATAGCCATCAAAATAATTCCTAACTTGCAGTCTGAGGCTATAAAATGAATCACACAATATTTACATGTCCTGTAGTCCTTTTGGCCCAGGCATTATGGCATACCAGGGTTTAATGATCTTAATAACCCCATATGGCTTGCTGAGAAATTAGATTTTGCCTTTGGTTGCAGAAGGCAATTTTCAATTATAGCAGATGGCAAAACAGTGAAGGTCTGAGAAGTCAAGAACTGACTAAGAAACCTCAGATTAGTACTTAGGCCTTATGTTGCTCAGCCTAATAACGCAAGCAGTTGAATTTTTGCCCCAAATGAAAACAATCCTGAAGCAGAGCACAGCATTTCAGCAGAGCAGTCCCCCAATTATTCCTGCTCTTCAGAGAGCCAGGCCCAACAGAGAAATCCATAAAGCTGCAGTCGCATGTCGAAAAACAACCCATGGTGCATCATGTACACAGCTCAGCAACTGTTAAGATTCAATTTGGTTTGAAACAGGAGATAGCAATGCTGAACTCCATGACAACTGAAGATGGAGGATCCTTCAAGACATGATATATGCAACTTTCTCAGTTAGACTCTATATTCACTTATAGTTTCTGTCTTTATTTTGCTTTTTTCCTCCAAGCAAGCTAGAATTAGTCTACATCACCACAGTGTGACTTGCTATTTGCAGACAGGAAAATAACACAGAAACTTTCTAATGGAAATACGCTTTTTGGTGCTGCACTAACACTTCCTCAGCTGCTGTGGTCCTCATGGCACACAACATTTGAAGAATGACAGACACATGGCTTGAACCAGTTGCCTTAACATATGCTGCTGTTCATAGAGATCCTGTACATGGATCTAGCACTAGAAGATATGGAAGATGTTAATGTCACCTACCCAGCAGCAAGTGACAAGCATGTTGTTTCATTTCTGCCTACTTTTGATGGCTCCCTGCCCAGCTGCAGTGGGGCTGCTGGTGCCATAGGACTCCTCTCGACATAAGCTCCTCAACAGGGGAACGAGGCTGCCTGCCATAGGTGAAATGGGATTGCCATTGTGCCATAGGAAGCCCATAGGTGGTGGTGGTAGGTGGGTTGGGAATTGCCATCTGGAAGGCTATTTGCAACCTGCCTCGTCCCAGAGCATCCCTGGGCTTCACTCCCTGCCCACCTTCCCTCGATCTGGAAATTGTGGACATAAGGGCCAAGGGGAGGAAGAGGAAGACATTGTGGTATGTTTCTCTAACGTTACCTCTAAGTAATGCCTGAAAAATATGTTTGTGATAATGAGCTATTAAAAAAACTTTGAGGATTTTCCTGTGTCCTTGCAGACTCTGCTCCGCAGCATGACCTGCTGCCAATTTTCTCCCTCCCTCCCAGAAAGGCAACGCATAAAGAATGTAATAAATCTGTAAAGCTTTTTCTGCTATGCCTTTTTATGTGTTCAGTGGAAGGCAAGGCTCTCTAATGCCTCTTGCACAATTCATAGGGAGACACATGAAGTAGAAAATAGCACCTCTGTTAAGTAGTACACGATTGCTTTAGTGATGACTTAACAGAGGGAGTCTCTTATGGAGGCACAGTGGGAAAAAAATCTAAAACATCTGAAGCCTCACAGATTTAATTCTAAATCCTCTGCATTTTTCCCCAGTGACTTTTCAAACACTTACAAAAGGTTTAAAATAATTATTAATGATCAAGCTTTATACAGTATCTGTTAGAAAAGAAGGCACTCAAAACTTGGTCAGTGTATTATAGACAGGATAAGCCAGAACTCTTTATTCCAGATAAATTCAGAACTTTCAGACTAAAAATTCAATATTCAGCCACTTCCTCATTCCCTTAGCTTCCTTATTTTGCACCTTTAAAGTAGGACTATATTAAAGTAAGTTCGAGAATGGAATTCTAGTGAAAAATTATATAATCAAAAAATAAATAATGAAATGAAGCTATAAAACAGTGCAGTCAGTGGGCATTAAAATGGAGACAGAATAGAAGAAGAGCATAAGTCTTTAGGTGGAAGTAGAAAAATGAGAAACATAATAGCTGATGCTGCTAATCTGTGGGAAGTCTGTAGTGTAATGTACACTTTGCTCTAAACTATACTCCTAATCTCTTTACCTCCTTAGAAAAGGGAAGAAAAAGAAAGAGAAAAATTAGCAGCAGCATCTAATTACTTCAGCAATTGTGTTAGGAATATTGCAATATACATAATAGATGAGATATTATTAATACAAAGCTATTCCATTGAGATGCTCTAGATAATATAAACCAGAAGTACTCTTAAAATAATTCCTCCTCATGCAGCATTTCAAATATTTCCATGCACTTCACTTTTTATTACTTTTTAAACGAGAAGCATTTTCTCTGGATTCCAATACTTGACTCTGAATCATATGTTATTTCCAGGTTGGTATATCAATGACATAGCTCTTATTTTTGGGCTGAGACTTCCTCCGTTGAGGTCAAAGGCTATATTCCCCTTGACTTTGATGATGCAATGTTGCAAAAACATTTATCTACACAACTTGTGGTGGGATTCTATTTAGGAAAGGCACATTTGGAAGAGAGAAAAATGCCTGAAAGAAATACAGTTCCTCATAGAAAGAAAAGTCTAAAAACATTGAACTGTTTCATAAGAGTTGAGATACATGACAGCAGTCCTACTGGCATCAGAAAATTTGGTGATCAAGAAAGCGGCACTTGCACAGCTGGAAAGTGAGCAGGCAGTTGCAGCATGCAACCAAGACGGGGAATGCAGAGTATCTCCGCTTGTGTTAAGATGTTTTGGAAGCTTTGAAACAAGATCTTTCTAAATATCTTTTTGTTCTGGACCAGAGAACATTCTCCTTTTTACCACCTTCACAGCTGAGGAATCGAGACCTGTATAGCACATTCATCTTACGCTTGCAATTCAAAGCAAATTGCTCCTGCAAAACCTTTTAGCATGGCAGTTATATTTCACTTTACTGACAGAGAAAAGGCATTGTGTGAAACCTTTTTTGGGAACCCACACTTCCTCCCTTCCTGTCTGTTTAGGTATGAAAACTTTGCGAGATGTTTTCTTCTGTGCACTGAAGGTCCTCACCCATAGATGCCATAGCTGCATTTATTTCTGAATGGTTGTACAAAAAAATTCAGGTGCACAAAGGCAAATCAGGTGTCCGCCTTCAGCGTAAGAAGGAGGTCCTGTTCCTTGGTCCATCCAAGTTTTGTAGAAGCTTTTCCATCTTTGCTTGCAGCTGTTGGTTTGATTCAGTGGTGACAACTGTATTAGAAGGAACTCCTAATGATTTTTCAGATTATCAGAGAGACCCATTCTGGTGTCTGCCAGGTTTGCCTCAATCTGGAGTATTCGGTACAGCTACTCTTGTAGCTACATCTACCAAACGGTCCTAGCTTCTTTGTCCTCCAACTTTTTTTCTTTATAAAACAGATGTCATCTAATTTTGCATGTCACTTCTTTCAGAAGAGAGTGGCCAGGGCAGGGAGGGAAGGACACTGCTTCCTTCAGGAACCAGAGCACTCATGCAGGGAAAAAAGGTCCCTGAGCACAGGGCAGGGTGGGCACAGTCACAGTCAGGAATTTGGTGGCAATAGAAAGAAAACTTCCCCACCAACAGATTGAAACAGAGCTCAGGATAAAGGCCCTACCTCCCTCACATGTCCCTTCACATGGCTCTCCTCACTGCAGACACCCTCCTTCTTCCTTGAACTATTCGTGCCCACTAGCACAGAAACCACCACACTCTTGTCCTCTGGGAGAAAGTGCTTCTGCATACTTGCTTTCACCAGCCTACCAAATATTTCCACCAGCTTGTTACACAGCTGCACATGAAAGTCACAGGAAAATCTGATGAGGTCAATTCCTGGCTACCATAGGTTTCAGGAATTTGACTGTCTGTTGTAGAGCTGAACTCTTAAACCAGCCCTTGGGATCACAGAATGCAGCATGGCAGACTCAAACAGATGCAAGACTAGTACTACCCTGCGGTAATCCGCTACCTGCCGTATAGATGAAACAAGGAAAAAGAAGAAAGTTGAGGTTCAATGTAATTGTACAGGATTTGCCAGGTTTATCCGTAAATATATTGGTGCTAGATCACTAGCTGTACCGATTGACAGTATTCACTGAAGATAAAAGCATTGTATTAGTCTACAGCAGCCGAATACAAGGTTCTGCTGAACACTAGTTGACACATTCCTTGCACTGATGTTGTATTTAATGTTGTGGTGAAGAACGCCTCAGCAACTACATTTGTACAGTCACTCCGTACCAGCAACACATGGATGTGTCAGCACAGCACACTGCTATACCGACCCGTGCTAGCTTTGTATCTCTCTGCAGAGAGGCACATATTGCTTTAGCACCACATTTTTACTTCTGATAAATCACCTAATTCCTCTCTAAGAGTCAATTGTAATTCACTATTAAATGCATTTGTATAGAAGACCACACTGTATCACAGGAAGGCATGGACAACTAAGAAAAAAGAAAAAGCTTCTGCCACTGTTATTAAAGAAATAACTGCATGCACCTCCATGAACAAGTTAACTTTTACTCACAGTACTAGCAAGAAAAGTGAGTTTATCTGCTTTAGTGGTGAAATGTATTTTTTCCACTTGTTTCATCTATAGAATCATCTCATTGACTTTTTCTTGGCCTATAAAGGCCAAACACGAACAATGCGGTGGACAGTAGCAGAGACATTTTTTCATGTCAGTCAGATTAGAGTTAAATCACTGTTGCATTTGGGAAGGAATTCAACAGAGAATGGGTACCTTAGAGAAAAGGCAATGCAATTTCTAGCAGCCAGTTTTGATGTAGCAATCTGAGTTTCTTACCACACCTGTTTTCTTAACATCAGGCAGTAAGATTGAAAGAAAAACTTGGAGAGAAAACCACAGACTAACATGTGCATCTTTGATTTGCGTACTCCAATTGCTATGATGGGGAAAGAGTTGATGCCTTCTTCCCCCCTCCTCACAGTTTGAAAGAGGATAATAGGACAAACACTGTATTATTTTTAAGAGACGATGTCAAGATGAAAAAATGAAAATGTCAAAAAAGAGGCTGATATACGGCATTACTTAAGGACTGGTTTGTTGAGAAAAACTGACCAAATGATTTACGAAAGGCTTTTAACAGGGCAGTCTTTGGATTACAGTGAAGATGAAAAATAAATGAAAATCTATTTCAAGTTTACTTTAGCCTAGTCATTTGACAGATGGGGGCAAAACCTGGCAAGAACACAAGTTTTAATCTTCAGATGTAGTGACTTTATTTGCAGTTTGCGGATCAGAAGTTTTCTCTGTGCAAAATAAGAGCTATCCATTTTCAGACGTTTCCTGTCGAAACTACTTTTTCTGCTTGAAGCTCCCACGAGAGGCACATGAGTAAAAAGACCAAAGGACCGATGCTTCTGCTCATGGCACAAATCGCCACATACAGAGATTGTCCTGATGGCATTGCAGCCGGTGTGTCCACCACCTTCTTCCTTTCCTAAGTTTTCTTTGAAGCCTTCCTCTTGAAACACATCCCTTCTAATTAATTACTGGATTAACCAGCCTAGTATCAAGACTGCTCGTGGCTGGAGGTGGATCTTGGAGCATGGACTTGTTCTCAGTATGCACAGCCTGGCACATTTCTGCCTGGCCAGATGGGTCCCCCATCTGCTCTTATTTGAAGGAGAACTTCCTGAAATTAGGGTTTTCCTCTTAACCTTTGTTTGTATGATTCCTTTTCTTCCTATTTTCTTTTTTTTATTTTTTCTCCTTTTTCACCAAAATCAACTGAAACAACATCAGAGCTTAAAAGCCGAAGGGATAGCTCTGCACAGTTTTAGTGCACACCTGGCATTAAATTATCCCTGCTCTGCATAGAGGTTACTAAACTGGAGCTGCATCATTACAGCAAAGAGCTACTATTGGGTTCAGTAGTAATATAGCAGAAATTATTTCTAATATATAGGCTGCAGAAAGCCTAGCAACACCAAACCAAACTGCCAGGAGTCAAAGGTAGCTTTCTGATGTTTGCTCAAGCTACTAGGGCACACTATAATATTTTTCAGTATAGAATTTATAGATCAAGAGAAGCAGTTGATCTTTTTCAGACTAGTAAAAAAATCAAGATAGAAAATGGAGAGCTGATATCTAATTCTTTGAAAATCTGCTACAGTTCTATATTTATTATAAGCCTATCACAGCACATCCTGCTCAAAGACTTACAGAAAATATGTTGCTAACTACCAGGGAATTATTGATTTTTTAATTTTTTCCCCTCATAGTGCTATTGCTTCACTGTGGTAGAACCGATAACTTGAAGAGGGGGGAAAAAAAAAAAAAAGAAAAGAAAAAAATCAATATCACTATTATCAACTGTTGACTACAGTTTACAGCAGCAATAATCTCCTTTAAAATAGCTTGCAGAAGTTCTAGTTGTCATCTATTTAAGGTACTACTGTTTTGGTCAAATCAATTCGATTTTTTGATGATTTTGTTTTGGTTAAATTAAGTTTTGGTGACCATCAGTACCGTCTAAACTTCAGATCTGAACCATGTTTGGCTGAGAACAGCAGTGTTTGCTGTTAGCATTATCTTGTTGTTACTGATGAGTGACTCATTCCCCCCATTAAGAGCAAATCTAGATTTTAACATCCAGTGCCATTTTGTACATTAGATTTTAGTTCAGTATTTAGATGTGCCTCCAGTCACTAAGGTCTGCACTTCCTCCAGTAATGCCTTAAGTTACATGATATCATTTGTCACTGGTTTTCCTCCCACACCTTCTTCCCAGAGAGATACTTCCAGCAGAATAATGCTTTGTCTCAGTACAGTTTTTTGAGTATTTTTTTCAAATGTTGGACTGAGAAAGCATAGTTCCACGATGGTTCCTAGTTCCTGTACCACTTTATGATGGTCTTCAGTGGAGCTGCATCTCCAGAGCACAGGGCATCTCTGCTCCTACACAGTAAAGCTTTAGTATGCCAGAGGAGCAGAAATGTCTCCGGTTATACCTAACTTACCATTTTGATTTGGCACAGTAGTAGGTTTGTGATGCACTTTACCCAGTTTTCTCCATTTTCTGCACACTAGAAGGTTCACAGATCAATTTCAGCACTCACAAAGTAGGTTAATTTCAGAGAAAGCTACCTGCGTGTTCTGCATGAGCTGTGCACAAAATACAAGTAGTACCTAATGAAGACCCAGGAATCCAAATCAACAGCTGACCTTCAAGACAGCTTTGAGCAACACGTACAGGGACATTTTGTTGAAGGGAACAGACTAATTCTAGTCTGAAATAAAAGCCCCAACTTCCAACAATATAGATGTAGGGGCCTCAACATTAGCTTCTCTGATCTACTGATCCTCTCCTAATATATCTAATTACTTACAAATGTAGATGTAACCATTCAAGGCTTTAGGCCTTCTTCTGTATGCCTTGGGGAAAGTCCCTGCAGAGTGAATTTGATTCACAAGTCTACAGCATCTTGGAGACACTTTTAGGTTTTAACTTACTCAGAAAGTTCCTTCTGAAGGCCCCAGACATACAGCCCATGAGTGCTGAAAACATATAGAAAAGACAGTTATTGGTCTTCTAAAATGCACTGGGTGTTTCCATAAATGTGAATTTATAGCTGAATGTGTTTACATATATATTTATGTCAGTTTCAGGACAATGAATAAACTTTAATAAATTATTTGGTTATGAAAAGGATTATGGTTATGTGGTTATTAGTAGACTGAAATCATAAGAGCAGTAGTATTTAATGCTATCATGATATCCAAAACTATCAGTGAGGAAACAAAGGCCAGTTTCAAGTTTCCTTTGTAGTAGAAGGTAGTGTTAATCTCTTTCCTGATGTGGTAAACTACTGCTAAATACTTAACACATGTCATTACATGTATGTTTTTTCATAAAACTTTGCATCCTAGAACATGCTTTATGTACCTTTTCTCCAAAAGAAAAGTGAAGGGAGAAGTGCTGACCAGAGAAGCCAGTCACTTGTTGGAGATCTCACAAGTGGAACTAATTAGATGTAGAAGAAGCTGTCACTTGCCTTCCCCCTGCTCGCATCAGAACGATACTCTGCCTGCCAACCTAACTGCTTAGTTTATGCTATTTTTACCCTTCCATCTTTTTGTGATATTGACTTAAAGCCTGCCATTTGTTACACCTGGAATTGCGTCTGCTACAGTTAAGGGTCTAAGAAACATGCCAAGGTCCACCCCCGTAGAACCTATCACTTCTACAGAAAGTATTTTAAAAATCTTCCAAGCTAACTTTAAAATACACCCTAGATGCACAGTTTTTCCAGGTAGACAGGTCAGACAACTGCCAATCATGTTTGTGGAGGTAGGGGTTAACAAGAACTTGAACTGTAGCATTTTTACTTATGTCACCTCCAAGCTAAAGGCAATATACCACATTACCACAGGAACTTTTTTCTAGAACAATACACAAAACCATAATGAAACTGCTTTTATGACATAACCTCAATAAAAATTGTAATAATGCTTGTTCATATGTCACAGCTGTCAGGAAAGTGATAGTTCATATTACATTTGAGACCTACAGAGTTGAGTTATATAGAATAAGCATATACAGTATGCTTCTTAGTCACAGTTTGATTATTATTAGCTTTTAATGATTTAAGAATTAAACTTGTCCGTCTCTTATCTTTTGAAGGAGCATTATTCTGAACCCAGCTTACTTCCGGAACCACCTGCGCCAAGCTGCTGCATTTCGGCGTTTAGAGAGATACTCTGAAGCTGCAAGGTACTCCACTGCTCGTGGATTTCTAATGGTTTCTCTATATCTCTTTCATTCCAGCTCTCAGTAGTAAGGATATAATCTTATATCCAGGCTTTTCCAAAAATCAGTGGGAGCTTTGCGTATATGATCTCACATGCAGCAGAGCTCCAATCCTCCCAGCTGGCGTAACATGAATAATCCCAATTATGTCCCTAGTTGCAGTTAGACTAATGCATGTAGGAGGACTTACTCGTTCTCAGGCACAGGGGTGAGCCCTGGTCAGGTCCCAGGGCTGCACTGGCACAAAAGCTACATGCACACAAGCATCTTCCACTCCCTGGTTTCCTCATAACCCTGGGCAGAAGCTCAGGCATACTCTGAGTGAATGGGGGAAAAAGAAGAATTAAAAAAAAAAAAAACCAAGAAACCAACAATCAAGATCTCAGGGTACACTGTGGTATGTTGCAAAATTTAGCCTGCGTGCAGCTGAAGAAGTTGCTGGTGTGAACAGGAACTGCTGGCAGGAAGAAAGTCTGCAAGAGGAAGCTCTGCTTGTATCCTTGCAATAACACTGCCAAAAACTAAAAGTTCCAACATGCAGCAGAAGTTTTAACATGCTTAAATGAAAGAAATGCATGGGGAAGTGCAATAGTGACTTGCTATGTATCGTCACTACTACTAACATTAGACACAGAGAGGCCTGTTCAGCTGAAGACCACAAGGTATATCACAAAATATTTCACAAATCATTAGCTAACTAATGGCAGAACAGTCAGTGTGAATTAGGCATGAGACTGAAAGGGTCACTTTGTTCCTCATTTAAGATGGATGCTAGTGGTAGAGCTCTGAAGCTATTAAAATAGCAGCAAAACAGTTTGTACAGGGAGTGGAAGAAGACTTTATCCAAGCAGAGTTGCAGAGAGGATTTGGAAAGATGACTTCAATTTTCTGCACTAGACTTCAGCCGAAAACTCCAGGATGAGCACTTTTCCCTCTGCAGGACACACATTGATATTATGTCAAAGTAATCTCTGCTAGCTTTCACACATCAGGACAGGGAAAAGAAATTGGTTCCCCAAGACAGGGAAACACTTTCCCAAAAATTTTTCCAAATTTCTTTAGCAACATAATTTCAGATAAACCTGGAATATTTAACTTGACCATAAACCCAACCCCCCTTTAAAAAAAAAAAACAAACCACAACCAAAAAACCGCAAAACCAAAAAAACCCAACCACACCACACAGCTCACTTTTCAAACAGAGCCATTTCAAACTAAGTGAAACATTTTGTTAAAAAACAATGAAGTGTTGTGATAGTTCCCAGAGTTCCTTTATATCTCACTGATAACAGTCTCTTCTTCCTAAAATCTTGTTAGGGTGTTGATTCAGAGAGAAATAATTATCTACCGAATCCTCAACAGTTGAGGTCCACTGATCAGCCAGATATTTTACAGCTGCGTTAGGAGAGTATGTTGCTTTATGACAGAGGGGGAATCCTGTCCAGGATACTTTCAACCCCCAAAATTCACTAGTATCCCAACAGGTGAAGAGACACAAGGGGAAACGTTCGGGGTGCTGGGGAGGGGGCAGGGACGAGGGTTTTCCACTTGAAGAAGTCACACTGAGGATTCGTAAAAATAATAACAATAATAAAAGCTGGAAAAAAAAATACCCTTTCAGAAACTATTTCCTAAGAAGTAATACATATAAATGCCCATATTTGGGAAGACAGTATGAACCAAGAAGGTGTTCATAAATATGATTTCAAAAATAAAAAAAAATTGTGGTTGGTGTTCCTGCAGATAAGCAATCAGTAAGTTTACTACATCAGCAGGCAAGAGGGAACTGTGTCAGCCTTTTTTCCCCACATTGAGTAGCTTTCAGGCAACTAGATGATTTTAAATGAGAGCATGTATTTTTGTAAAGGAGAGGAACATTCTGACAGACTGAATCCAGAGTGGTTCCAAAAGCAGCGACTATAGCAGTATTCAGAGTTTAGCCTAGTTTAACATAGTGTTATAGCAACTGTGCAGAGCTGCTTCTGCAGATTGTGTTAAACTAAGCTTAGCACCACTTCTGTCATCTCACTGGAGTCACTGGTCTTAGTCGAACCCCGCTAATGGTGCAGAATGTACTCTGCTCGTTACAGGCGGACCATCGCATACAGATACTCAGCTGCAGTTTCTGGAAAAAACAAACTTGGCTTTTGGTAGCATAAGCCGTCATTTATTTCTGCTTACTTTTTGCACAAGAACAAGGTCACTGTATTTCTTTTTCTGCTTTTAAGTACCCTGTGCCTTCCCACCCCCTCATGTGATTTTAAAATTATTGCATAGTCCATTAAATACAGACAGAACACTGTACGGGTATGTGAACAGGAGTGACTGGTTGTGAACATTACTGCTTGGCACAAGCAGCATGGATAATCACATTTAACTCAGCCGACCTCTCAAGCTGAGATCCCCTGAGATTTTGTCTCCGAGGAGGTACTAGGCCCAATTCTTCAGTTCAGAGAAAGTCTTAGGTTAGGCTGGGTTCAGTTGTAATTTAAACATCTCTCAAGTTCTTCTGCGTGTCATTTTTGCTAGTACAGCCCAGCATCAGGAGAATATGAAAAATCAGGAGCATATGAAGCAGTCTAAATGCAAGGATGTCTGAATTAATATAATGAGTCTGACATGCCCATATCTCCATCGCTTCTGAATTTTGTCAAATGCATAGTAATTCCTTACAGATAGCACTGTGATAGGATGCCACCATGTAGAGTGTAGCCTAAGGCCATTTGGTATTGTAAAGCAATCCTAGAAACACCACTGTGGGGTCACAACGTCTGCAAATGATGAATTCCAAAGTGCTGCAACCAGTTTCACTAAGATGTCAGCTAGTAAATATATTTCTCCTCTATTGGTATCTCTGATGTTAGGAGACTGCTCTTGACAAACAACGTAAAGATTTAAGCCTCAGAAGGGAGAAAACCTATTTCAGTTGAAAGACCATCTTGGCCCTTGAACAAATGGGTATAAACGTATTATATATATAAATTTCATCTGGAAGTTACCATGAAGTTTTAGGCATTAGAAGGCATTTAAGCATAGGATCAGCCTCCAATAGCAGCTACCAAGAGTACCCTGCCAAAGGACACATGCTCACAGCTGATCTAAAGATCACTTAATAACCAAAATGGAAATTTCAGGAAAGGTTCCTGGGCTCACTTCTGTCACAAAATGCTCTTGGATAAGGCCAAGAAGAACCCAAGCTTCTTAGCAATATAAGGACTGCTGCCTTAAGGAAAGATGAGATAAGGGACATGTATGTGCAATGGGACATGTAAGCCACAAGAAGAACCTGGGAGGACCATACTGTCTCTAAGGACAGAGCAGCCAAACCACCGGCCCCTGCTTTCAGGGACAAGAGTACTAGAGAGGGAACCTGCACCCAAGGGTGAGCCTCAGAGCTCCTGAAGAAAGAAGTATCAGAGCCTGCACATCCTTCAGGTCCCCAAGCTGTGACCCCACAGCTGCCTGTTATGTATCTGCAGGAGGAGGTCTAACCAGATGAGCAATAAGGCATGAAAACAATTTTTCTTCTTTACTCAAATAGTGCAGGCTATTGCTGACACTGAGTAGCCTTGAATCAATAGCAAGATGAAAATTTTTAACTTACAGAAAAACATGGCCACCTATTTGATTTGAAACTGGAGTTTTAAGTACAGAAGGGATTTTGCCCCTTTTTATCATTAAGCTGCATAGCTCTCATCTTTCTGCTCATCAAAATGCTGTGCTGATTTAACAGTGTCACTGTGTTCTGTGAAAAGCTTAAGATAGCTTTTTTATCACCAGCTAGAACACTAGTGACTTGAAATTAGTTGTATACATGTAGGGGAAAACAGACTGTCTGTCCCTCTGCCAGAACAAACAACTCATATTCATCTGACTGCATAGAGTAGGGGTAAGCAATTCTTAAGGAGGAAGAAGTTTTAGGATCTTAATAGCTGTGGTATGGCTGACTCAGCTTTTTAGCATTCCCATTAAAAAAAAGATATAATAATGGAGATAATCCCATCAGCTGAAAAGCAAACTAGGTCTGCAAGTAGTAAGCCTCAGCCCTCTGTACAGGTTCAGGTCTGTGTCCCCTTTTAGTCAGACCTGAAAATGTAGGGCAAGAAAGCTAGGTGAATAATTTGGGTTAGTTTGTATGTCCAGCTTTGTTTTACAAAGCATACAGTTGTACTAAGGAAAGATATATAAATAGTTGGAGCTAGGGATACAAGCTCAAGGTGTCACCAGCTGACTGCCTCTTGCACAGACCTCCATCTGTGCTACCTGCCTTTGCGTCCTGCCTGGGCTTTCCATAGGGAAGAAAGAAAGAAAGAAAGAAAAGAAAAGGGGAGGGGGGGAAAAAAAAAACAAAACCAAAAAAAACCTCACAACACTTTCCTCTATCCCAATTGCTGCAGTTTTCCTAAATGGACATAGACAAGAGCAAAAAAATCCAATTCTAGAAAAAAGGGGGGAAAAAACCCCAAATCTCTTGTCGTAGCAACGGACCCCCCACCCGTCAACACTGAGAGTCCCACTGGAACCCAAGGTTCACCAATGCAGAAAGAGCTCTCGCAGCCAGGGAGGGTTATTTTTACACCGTTATTTTGGGAACTGTCGGGGGTCAGAGCCCAGCGGCTGTTCCGGACTGGGGGCTGCAGAGCAGCAACCCACCCACACCAGAGGGGCCCCCCCCTTTGCTGGCAAGGGCATTGCACAGAGGGCATGCACTGCCCAGGACCAGGAAAGAAAATGGATCTGCTTTTCCCCCACTCACATGCAGGGATCCGAGAGTTTCTGCTGGTTTTGTGACCCCGTCCTCCCCAGAGTAACGCTGGGAAAGGAGCGCTTCATAAATTGAATCCAGGAAAACAGCTCTGACAAGTGCTGGGATCAGTCAAAGCCCAAAGGGAAGTCTACATGGCCTATTATTTAATTTGACACCAACATACGATGTTAGTCTGTGTCTAAAATTACCAGCCGTTATTTCGGCACCACACACATTATTCTTTATCACTTGAGATTGTCCAAGTGTCAAACAACAGCTCGCAAAGACAGAGTCACATCAGAGACGAGGCAGACTTCAATACTAGTTTTTCCACACCCCGGATTTGCCAGAAGTAAATCTGAACATTGAGAACACAATGTATGTCCCCAACCCAGCAAGAACGAGGGACAGAGAGATACAAGAGAGCAGAATAAGCACCAGCTAGAGGCCAGAGCAAGCACGGACTGCATCCCTCCAGAAGTTTCTTACGTCTCTCTTACAAGCAGTCCATTCCAGCTACCTCATCCCTTCTCCAGACACCTAGACTGTGAAGCTAACACAAGCCCTGGGGCCTCCCACGCCTCCATCTGCAGAGCACGTCCATGCTGACTGCTGTTTGTTTCATGCCAGGTCTCAGAGAGCCCAAGATCTTGCTGGGCTTAGCCACCCCTTTTCTTGAGCATCCCCTGTCATTTTAAAAGGCTTGCCCTTTCCCCGGGCATCCCTCAGCTCACATTTGTAAAGCATTCTCCATGTCCTCACATGGCAGTTGCCATTAAATGGGAAACCTTCATTACCACTGCATAGCAATCTCGATACAACATAGGAAGTTGTTACCTGCAGGCAACAACGGGACAGATAATAATAAATGTATTCTAAATACAGGTGCCATTTGCCTTGCAGGAAACTTATTTCTGCTTCCTAGCAGTGAGCTAATGACCCAGAAACTTCAGCAAAGACAGCAACCATACCCCATCACCAACCTGGAATGGCCTGGCAGGACAGAAGAGTTTTATAGCAGATTCCCAGTGCATTTAAAGTTCACTGGTGAAATATTTAAAGTGGAGCTTTAGCCAGTCCTCTGCAGGAATTAGCAAAATCAAGACATTATGCATAGATAACATAACTTTTTGCCCCATTTGGGGGCTAGTCTATGTATGGGTAAATCCTGATATTAGTCATTTCGTTCCTGCTCAACATTCTGGAGCTCTGTTTATCTCTCATCATCTAATGGTTTCCAAGTGTCTCCATAACCTCAAAGTAATGAGTTTACATTTATTTAGGACATATGGAGATGCTTAAAAATTGGGGTTTTTTTTCATTTTTCAAATAGGATAACTGTATTAAAATAACTACCTCCTACTTATTCCAGTTATAAACAACATTTTCCTTTTCTAATCTCACCAGAAAATAAGAAAGGTCATCCAGAAGAGAGCGGTAGTATATTTTGCATCCTGTCTCTCAGACTCAGTACTATTGTATTAGAGATCTCAAATACCCAGGTGTCTGCATCAGGAACATTAAAGTTCCTGTTAAACTGAAAAAATAGAGATACACTTACCCTTTCCAAACAGTAGGTCTGCACAGGGCTGAGATCACATGGCAGTGGCCAAGACCTTCTATTAGTACCACTTACTGCAGATCCAGGTGAGATCACTTGAAGTAGGGAGCAAAGGTAATTTTCTGCCACTTATCAGCCTCCTGATCTTAGCAGCAATTGGGGCTGAATAGCATACAAGAGTGAAAGTTACTCTAATGTGCATAGACTGTGATTATTCCTAAGGCTCTGCCATCTGCAGAGAAATCCTCTTCTCCCCTTCAGAGCTTCTTTCCTTTCTGTACAGCTCAAGGGGAGGTCAAGGCTGAAGGAGCTGACCTTGAGTCTTGCCCTCATATTTTTTCCAGTGTTTACAGTCATAAATGAACACACAAGCATTTAGCAACAATGCTAATTTCTCATCAGCTTTGGCAACATAACATGTTGTTGCATTCCAGAAAACTCCACATATTTGTTATACCTGTACCATCCATTTTCTTGTCACAGGCTTGCGTGGCTGCTGCAAAGGATTTGCCTGTACACTGGCAGTTAGTGACGGCAGCTGTCATGCAGCAAGAGCTACCCTTGACTCTTTTATTACAAGTCCTATGCATTTCAGGAGATGGGCCGAGGGAGATGGTTCAGGATCTGTGGTGTGCTCTTTGCTTGCACGTATAGAGATATATCTTATTGTTCTGCACCACCAAGCGGCCAGATTGAGCAGATTCTGCAAGACACCTTTGGATCTAGGCTTGCTACATTAACACAGATGGGTTTGGTTATGTTATGGAAGTTCATACTGGCCTGAACTAGCAACTAGGAAAAAAAAAACATTTTAATATAAAACCTCATGTTTTGAAGGAACGAAGTGTCACATTTTCTCCAGCATCGTCTATGCTGTTCCTGAAGGTGTATTGTCAGAACTACTTCAGTTCTCATGTTAAACAGAGCTCTTTGGTGGGCTATCACCTGAAACTCAGGTGTGTTTTAAGTATTTCGAATTCATAACTCAAAATTGGCAGATGATTCTTTAAATATGAGGCCAGTATGTCTGTGTATCACATGAAGAGATTGTGTCAGAAGCAGAAAGAGCATGCACGTATCTTTGTTCTTCACCATTAGAGTTTAATCCCAGTATCTCTATAAACTGTAAAAATAAAACATGGCATTTCACTGAGAAAAATACATTACATGGTTTAAATGGGAGCTATTTTCCCACTTTTTTGTACCCTATGTTCCTTGTGCTCAAGAAGGTTCAAAGTTGAACTCTTAAGCAGTCACTTTAGAGGTACCAATCAGAGCAAGGTCTGTTGCTGGCCAACATCACTTCTCAAAAATCTCCACGTGATGGAACAGCTCATCCTAGCTGACCTGTACTGAAGCCTCTTCCATCCAGCTCTTCACAAGCTCCCATTTCCCCAGGACCTGTGATTGCAGGAGGTGGGAAGAAGGACTTACTCTGGCCCTTACCTACTGCTGAAATGCTAATATGGTTGTGTGTATACTATCCTTAATCACAAAGAGTATAGATAATATACTAATACAATATGCTTCATACATCAGCCATGTTGATAACATGATGAAAGAAAAAGGCGTTAATGAGTTTGATCACTGGCTGAGGATCTGAAATCATTAATTCATAAATAGCATTTTTTTAAATAATATTTTACTTAAGTCTCATTTCAGACTGTCTCATGTGCTCAGAAGTCTCTTACTGAAAGTCTTTGTTACCTGGATTTTTATGGACCATGTGGATAGGTGCTTACTGCGAGTCAGGGACCCAGCTCAGTGCTTTATGCCTTCATGTAGTTCAATGGGAGCCAGACTTTTAACCTGCCTAAATACCTCAGTTGGTCCTTTGGTTTCTGAGTGTTCAGGTCCCTAAATATTTTTCAGTGCCCAGCCCTGTAGCCGTATTCAGACAGCGTAATTTCACCTGTGTCCCTGTGTCTGGAAATTTGTAGTTCCCTATTGCATGTGTCACTTTGGTTCTGTGAATTGAGCCTTGGAGGCCTTCAAAGAAAACTCCCTGACTTGGGCACATTTGGGGTTAGACATAGGCCATCCATATAGAGCCTTAATGCTTGTGTTTCTTTTGAAAGTGGATTTTTTTGGGGCCCCCATAAGCCCCAAGGTCATGGTAGCAAGTGTCAGTTCTGACCTGTGTGTGCTCCCTAATGGCTGAGGAACTGAGAAGTAAAATTGGGATGGAGGCACTCAAAAGGCTTGGAGGGGTTTTATGTATGTGCCTCACCATTGCTGATGTAATGCACAGCAGTACAGGAGAAATCTAGCAGGGATGAAAGCAGATGTTGAAAAACTAAACACGAATGCTTGAAATGTAAGTGTGCTGCTTATTATTTAAATAAGAACAAATTAAGAAGGAAGAATAAAGAGAAAAAGCGTTTATCTGGAGTGCAGCAATGCCTGGAGACCTCTGCCACGATCAGAGCGACATTGTGCTGAGCGTGCTGTGAAGAATTAGCAAAAGATTGCACCAGGAGGACTCGCACACCAAATAGGTAAATCAGTCAAATATGATCATCCGCATTTTACAGCTGATGCTGAGAAACAGAGAAAGATGAAGCAGAGAGATGAAACGGAGAAAGATGAAGATATCTGGGAATTGATTCCGGATTTGTCCAGGTTTCTGCGCACATCTCCACCTTTGATAGCAGCGCCACGCTGGGAGAAGAAAGCGTTGGCTACCACCAAGGAGCGGGAGGTCACAGATCGGATGTTGTGTTGTGCTGCTGGTGGGATGGATCCTCGCTTCGCCAGTCCATGGCCTGCAGTAGGGATGGCAAAGCACGCCGTGGGTGTAGGAGTACCCAGCTGATTGCGTTCGACCCATGGCAGCGCTCCCGCAGTGGCAGGCAGCAACAGGGTGATACCTGGGGTTAAGGATCCGCCAGTTTTAGTCTTTGAAATGACAGCAGCTGGGGGGCACTATATCTACAGGAGCCCAAATTGTAAATGACCACTTGCAAATGTCCTTTGACTCCAAAATAGACAAGGCTTCAGTGCTGGAGAATTTCTCTAAATTTAGATTGAAAGGCCCTTCTTTCTGATGAGAAGGCTGCAGGAGGCTACCACCATTCGCATACACTGCCGGGGACTGCAGTACCAGCTACTGCCATTGTCACGGGAGCTGGAAACTTTGTAGGCCACTTTTAGTAGACCAAAGATACAGAATAACGTGACAGATTTGTCTTCCCCCATTTTTGTGCTGCTTGTTTATTTCGCTTCTATGCCTCAGGACACAATGAATGTCTTTCCCCAAAACCGTTGCTGGCATTGGGTCAAGCAGGCAGTGCTGTTTGCTTTGCTCACGTTCTCTGTTTCATCCATAGGATCCATATGTCATTCCTGGGATTAATCCCTGGCACCATTTGGAGTCAATGAGAGCTTTGCCAATAATTTTCAGGGCAATGAGGATTTCATCCTTTGTTCATCCTGTGCCGGCTGGGCTAACGATGTTCATTTAGAAACTGTTCTTTGTTCTAGTGCAGTCAAGAGGATTTTTGCCAATGATTTGAATGAGCATTGGATAAAGCTTATAGCTAAATCCAGTTCTTATGCAGAAATCCATGGATCCTACTGAATTGCTTTTCTCCCAGTGAAATCAATGGGAGCTGTATGAGAACATCTAAGGGAAGATTTAGTTCCTGTTTGTAACAATCTGTTACCCCCCTGATACTGGGCCTGCTTTGAAATGTTTATTGTTAAATCCGTGTATTTTTTGTTATATCTCATTAAGAACATAATACAGCCTTGGAAAGTACATTCTGAAAGGGTATTGCAACAGGATTGGGATTACTGGTTGTGAGACACTTTTAACTAGGAGGAAATTTCAAATTCAATTTACAGTAATGTCAAAGCACAATTAATATATAGGCAATGATAAGGGGAACATGCAGAAGTACACATTGATAGCACTACATCAACAAATAAACTTTTGGTGCTAGTAATTAGGTACACAAGATTATTATATGTTTAATTGACTAAAGTGACAATTTGGAATTACATCTAGTCACATTTAATTGGATTTGGAATCTCTAGAGGAAAGGAAACGGAAAGCAGTTGTGAAGAGGCAGCCATAAAAGCAAACTGATTTTCTAAAGTCTGTTAAGACTCTGCATTAATATCCATTGCACAATAGTTTTTTAATATCCCTCAGTCTAGAAAGAGTAATGCAATGATTGTCACAGACAGTGGGAGTACTAAAGCATACTCAATTAGGTAGCAAGATAGCTGATTACTTTTGGTTTGTTTGTTTTTTTTTTTTTAAGATACAGTTTAATCAAAGGTGAACTATGTCTGAGTTTGCCATAGACAAGTGATATTCTCAGACTGCCAAGCCACAGGGTGTTACACGTGTTGATGCTGTCCTAGAATAAATGTACTTACATATAAGATATTTTACCCACAAATGCTTTAAAGCAAAAAAAAGAAAAACGTTGTGTAGCAGACATTAAATATTTGCTCAGATTAAAATATGGAAAAGCTATTAAAAGAAAATGTAGGGTTATTTGCTTGCAGATAGTTTAACTAGCTGAAAAATGTTTACTAATGCTTGTGTTGAAGTTGGACAAAGACTGAGAGCTATGTGTAATCTTTTGATACAAACCTCATGTTACAGTCTTTTAATATTACCTCCTTTAAATACTGCTATATACAGCCTTCTCTCCCTGTACACTCATTTATTCTGCTTTTGTCATCAGGAGCGCCATGATTGCTGACTATATATACTGGCTGACAGGAGGCACTGAGCAGCGTATAAGCAAGCTCATCAAACTGTATTGGCAGGTAAAAATTGATAGCCCAATGAGGAAGGAGGTGCCCATCTCACTATTAAGACCAAAATGAAGGATTACTGCTTAAAAGACTGCCGACAAAGGTAGCTCTTGGGCATATCAATCAACAGGACACTATACAGTACTACCGTATTTATAATGAAGTAGATTTTCTTGGACTAATTTTAAGGGCAAAATTCAAGGTTGTTAACCCTTGGCTCATACTTCAATTTTATGGACTGCTATAAAATTTAATTCTGGATACTGTATAGTCCCCCAAGCTATTTTTTGTGAAGTCTTCCTACCTTAGTGACACTTTCCTTTCACAATTTGCATGATACTAATCCTCTGACACGTTTCCAAACTCTTCAACTGGAAGGGGAGGAAAAAATGACTGTAACAAATGGTCTCAGAGGAACCTAAAGTGCTCTGTTAAGGATGGCCAGGTAAGACCCCGGTCTACAAAGATTACTTATGTGAGGAGTAGACCATTGACTTCAATGAGACTCGTCTCTTGAGTGATACTTATTTGAGATGGCTGTTCAGCCACATCAGCGCAAATTTAAGTTTAAGGGTACCCCCTCCTGCTCTGAGGAGAGCTCTCACACACTTGGAGGTGAATGGATGCTAGATCCTTTGCTGGGAGAGGCTTATTGCTGCAAGATCTTATCACTGCCCATGGTGTCCCAGCCTTCACAGCCCTGGTTCAGTGCAGCCAAGGTGCATTTCAGAGGGATTACAGCATTTGGGCCTCAGGCAGCGGAAGACCCTTCCCCCTCCCAGAGTAGACCTGGCCCTCAGGTCTTCCTTGTCAATACAAAGAATGTAATGATACTAGAACAATATATGTCCCTTGCGATAAAATTTGAGAGTTTGATTCTGATCCCATTTATTTTGGGTTTATTCTGTGAGAACATTTATACTTTATGTGGAGTGGTGCAAAATATGTGTGACATAAGCCAGAGTAATAAAGATCAGAATCTGGTATTTTACCTTCACTCACACGGTAAATTTTTCCTTTTTAAAACTATTACTGGTTACATTCTTATTGGTAAAATGGAATAAATCTCAGTCCTGGGAGCTGCTGAATTTCAGTACTGCTGTGAGTGCAAAGTGCATCTCATTCAGAGAATTACCCACTGGGCTAGTGTTTGCAGTGCCTGTGAACTTTCTTATATGCTTTCCAGCAGAGAATTTCTTCTGTACAGAACAGTTTGATTTTTTTCCCCACTGGGTCAGACTTGTTTAAAATCTTGAGTTCACAAACAGGTTTTATGAAGGGGTCATTTCTTCGAATGGAATGTCTTTTTTTTGTCTCTTAACACTGGTATCCATTGACTTCCCTTCTTGATGTCATGGACATGAAGCTTCAAAGCATAAACCTTTAAAGGAGACGCTGTCATAGCTGTCCTCTCCCCCAGGGGTTCAGAGTGTCCTGCTACATAACAGGGCCAAAAAAGTGGCACGAAGGACAAGATTCATCACGATGCCTTCTCACAGAGTCTAAATCAGAAGCTGTGGTTGGGCTAAGGTGGGAATTAACCAGACCAGAAACGGGGCTGCTGAATCGCTTCCAGCCATTAGCATCATCATACAATATTAGCATCACCATACAAAATTATTTTGGCTGTGGTAGGACTCTGGTTCAGCTCTGCTCCAGTCCAGAGCTCACAGTTCATTTCTCTTCCTGACGGAGAGCTCATGCGTGGGCCTCCCTGGACCCCCGTGGTACCAAGAGGCACCACCATGCTGTTTATGCCCCATTCCCACTCCTTCTTTGCCTTTTGCCTGAACCTGAGCTGCTGTCATCTTTGTCTGCAGAAGCTTTGAAATGTCAGCAGAGATCTAACCATTTGTTTCATCCCCCACTGTGCTCGATTTTCACTGGGAGACAGAGATTGCTCTGCAATTTTGTGCCTTTTGTGCGTATGCCTTAGCGTGGGCTAGGCTAAGGATTCAGCGGTATCTATATGCTGACACACACGCAGTAGAGGCAGCTGGGTGCCCAGTACCACTCCCACTCAAGTTAATAGCTAGCACTTAAGAAACACTGTTCATGAAGATACATCCCGGGCACCAGTAACAACCTTTTCCTTCCCGAGCGGATGAGTTCTGTGCACTCAGCACCAGGAGTGACTTCAATGTCATTAGAGCACACAGCAAAAATTATGCAGTATGGTGTAGCATGTGACACTGCACTGGGACTTTCCACCACAGAGACACCAAGCAGAGGTAACATGCTCTTTTTTATTAATATTCTCTCTGTTTCACAGTGTAAAGCTCAAAATAACTTGTCACGACTATACATGCTCATGTGCCTTTGTAACCAAAGCAACGGCTATTGATGCACGCTTTTCTTGCTAACTACTCCTCTGCCCCAGAACTTGCTAGCATTGGCTCACAACCATGAGCAAAATTTTCTGAGGAGGAAGGGAATAGATGGTGAGCAGGACGGTTTGTGTTCTACTTTTGTGAAGAAAGATTTTTAGATTAGATATGTCACTCTTTGCTGTGATCAGTGGGTCACGTATATAATCTTCTGGTGTATCATTGACTACTTTTGTTTCTTCTTTTCATGATTCTTTTAACTGCTGAAGAGGCTTTTCCTCCTCACAGCCTGTCTTCTACTTCTTTCATAGCTTCAAAACATTGTACAGACCACTCAAATCCTTCAGCTGACGTCTCTACTGCAAAAAATTCAGGCCCTTAATTCACAACTGCAAAGCCCTTTATTATTTATCCTGCTTCTAAATCACTGTTTTTTCTCTCCTGATCTATTCCTTATGCTCAGAGCAGCCTTTTTCTTGTATCTCCTTCAGTTTTCTTCTCCTGATTTTGGTTTTATACTTCCCTTTGAACTTCTATCCCAGATATCAACTGCCAGGAATCCTCTTTCTTCAAAACTCTTCTTAAAACATCCTCCTCATTATTACCTTTTACATATTTCTTCTTCTTCAGCAGTGATCCGTTCCATGAGATTGTGTACCTCTCCTTAGGCACACTGCAAGGTTTGTACTGTCAGATTTTTAAGGCCAGATGGGCTCATATTGACGTTATTATCTGACCTCCTCCATAAAAACATCCCAGAACTGCACTCTTACATTCCTGCATCAGTGCCAAAAGACGAAAGCAGACACTGGGTTTGAGAAAGTTATGCAATCCTCATTTAAACTGTTTACTAATAGAATATTTACCATAGCCCATCTAAAAGATGATTTGTTACATGGTTGTCCCCTGTTTTCCCCCCAGTTTACAAGCTGGGATCTTACTTGTACAGTCCAAGCTTCCAGCAATTTGTATTATGCATTCATCTCTGAAAGCTTAAAGAGCCTTTAGTACTTGTTATCTTTTCCTTGTATATGTACCTATGGATCATGATCAAGGCAACTTTAAATATTCTTTTTGATTAGCTTTTTGATTAGCTTTCTTTGATTGTCCCCTTTAAAGTAAATAATCTATTTCTGGATCTTCTGTACAGTCATATGCAATATCTAGTGCCCCGTATCGGTTTTGAATATTAATACCCACCTTACATTCCACTCTTGAGATAAAGGTATAATGCTGATGAGAGGTGAAAAAGTAATTTGCAATAGATAATGCTATTCTATAAGTTGGGCCTTTTTCTCTGTTGAAATATTTTATTCCATGGATTGAAAATACAGATTCCAAGTTAAGATATAATCAAATGGATGGTCTTGTTTTCATAACCCACTACAGAATATGCACTGGGTGATTTGTATATTGTCTGTTAGATTAAAAATAGGACAGTTAAATAGTGTGCATCACAATAAATAATAATATGAAAGTTATTAAATGTATTATGGTAGGTATTTGCAGAGTGGTAGCAGCAAGACAAAGTTTAAACCTACTTATTACTATAGCAGGTAAGCTCCCTAGCATTTGTTGTCAGCAATGCAGTCTCTCAGCTGGTAATAGCGAAACAAACAATAGGCTTGAGATATTTCATCCCACAGAAAGAGTCCATCTCCAAACTGTCCAGTTTTACTCACACCTTTGTAAACTATTTCCACTGGCTAAAAACTGTGCAATATACTCTGGATGTTTCATTCCATGAGTAAAAATATATCACACCCATACCACAATGTCAAAAATGCCCAACATTGCCAAACATGAACTTTTCAAATATCTTGAGAATCACCACCTGATTTCACCAATATCTGGCACAGCCATCTTAGCATAAAGTGCCTTTTTACCTAATTGATGAACATCTCAGGCTTACCTCATTAGCACACTACAAATTTAATTGCTTTTATTATTCCATTGTGAAAACCACGTGGCCTATTTTATACTGTAGGTTCGGCTCTAGCATCCATTACACACTTATATCCAAAGTCAACCCCATCTAGCCAAAGTCTTAGACTAAGTGCCATTGCACCAGCAATGCATACATTGCACAAACTAACAGAACCCCAGGAAGGCATTTCAAAGCTTGTAGGTTCGTATCTCTACACTTCCATAACCATCAGTCCTAAAGGCCTTAATTCCATAATGTAGCCAACGTGTATTTGCTACAGCTCAGGTGGAGACCTTTAATTTGCATTGGAGCAAACTGGGCTTTCAGTTGTAGTTCCAGTTCAACCCCAGTGTTTTGTCCAAGATTGCAGCCATCGCAGAGCTACTCTTAGCACATTGAAAATACTGGCTCTGTGACTGCTGCACATGGAGCTCAGGAACTTGTGTTTCTGAGAATATTTCTGTCAGCTAAACTTAACGTCACAGAGCAAGCTTCCAGTAGCACATGCATTGGCTTACATGGAGGTTTGGGTATTCAGACATTTGTTTTGCTCTCTCGTTGCTGTTATGAACATCAGGTGCTTCTCTTTCAAATATCTGGGCTGTTGCAAGCACAGACATCACACAATAAAGCAAATGATAACCCAGCCCTGCAAGGTGGCTGAACACCTACCGTGCAGCGATGAACGCTGTCAGCTCCTTTAGAGCTCAGCTTTATCTCACACCATGCGGGGTGACAATCCAAGGCAAGAGAGTTAAAAGGAAAAAGCTCTTGGTAGCCAAAACCTCCTCCGCAGTCTCAGCTGGTGACAAGGCCCGTCAGCAGTCCTGCGTGCTCACGCTTGACCCGTGTCCTGCTACAGAGCATGAGGTTTCCAAGCTGGCAACAGCAGGGATGTTTTGCAATCCTCCTAATGGAATGACTGATAGGAGCTGACAGGCAGCCTCTCTGGGCAGCCTGGCCATCATATCACTGAGAAAATGTATTTCTCATTAATTCTTGAGGCTATTTTAGCAGATCACGCTGTGCCACACTTCACTGCAGAAAAGTCCTTTCTTTAATCAAATCTGGGGGGAAAATCCCATTGAGGTCAATGGCTGTTGTGTGTGCAGGCAGAAGTAAGTGCCTAATATGCATAAGTCCATATTGTCTCAGAGGTCTGTGGAGCTTGTTGCTGCTTTAAGAATTAATTTTGAATTTTCTCATGTCAGAAAAGAGGTAACATATCTTATACCTCTTCTTAAAAACAAGTAGGTATTCCTCCCTCTTCTGTATCCATGGCCATTTTGAAGGACAACACTTGCCTTGAAGCACTGAGCTTTTCATTTTCTGGTGGAAAACTGGGATGTGATAGTTTTCCTCATCCTGCACATTAGAAGAACGAAAAGATTTTGGCCCATAAGCAGGAAGATCAGTTCATTCTTAAGACATTGCGCTGGTATCCAGACAATCGCAGTGCAGATTCTGACCAGTTCATGGGCTTCCTGTGTTCTCATTGCATCATGGCTGAAGCAACTTGTTAAAATTAAAATTATTAACATTTTTTCAGGGTAGAATGGGCATCTTCCTATGTGTGCCATTTCAGGGACTCAGACCAGTCTGGCTTTGGAATACACTATTTGTAAGACATAACTCTCAGCTGCAAAAATCAGCTTCAGTCTGCTCTCAGGCACACTAGCAAAAACATGGAGTAATTGAAAACTGGATTGAGAAGGCAAATAACATAACAGAGAGTTTTTATCATGTTGATACTGATTTGGGAGCTTTTTATTGCTGTTGTTATTGCCAATGTTTCCATTCCAGAAACAATTCTACATGTACAAAACCAAGGAATTTAACATTTTTCTTGTATTCTTTCTTCTTTAATAATATCTACCTCCACATATTTTCTACCTACTTCTATTTTTCTGGTACCAGATCATTCATGGTAGAATAATTGTTGCTTGAATCATACTTATATTTACATGATAAGAGAAGTTATTAGTTTAAATGTCACAATTATTAAAACAGATGGATTAATTGTCCCTAAATTCAGGAAAGATGCATTTATTTAATACCAGCTGAATGTAATAGGCAACACATACCTTGCTGTAGTTGGTAGATATTGAAATCCCAATATGAAACAAAATACCAACCCAATTAGGATTTTAACTGTTAACTGAGGCCCATAAATCATGTCTCAAAGATATTCAACAGGAACGACCTGGCCAGCAAATCTCCGGGCCATTTAACAAACCCTACAAGGCAGCTCAAAAGTAATGTGCATATTTGACAAGTAGAATTTTCAATTCATGCTGGCTGCTACTGGGTTGGAAAGTAGAGCTTTAAGATTTACAAAAGAAACCTGAGGCATCAGCATAGAAAACGAGCCATTTTGTGTTGTTCTCAGGGCCTATTGTTCCCTCTAGTTGCAAAGGTCCTTAAGAAGTTACACATTTGTTATCCTCTTCCCTTCTTTTTGTATACCATCTCCTTTCTTCAGGGAGGTGAAGCTACAGGCAGGATTTTGTACTGTTCCCAGGAACATTACTGGTTATGTGGCTTTCCACCTGCACATCTGCTCTTGAAGAACTACAGAGGACATCACGCAAAAAGAGATAAAGTCACTTTTCAGAAACATCTCTATATACACTCAACTTGTCTTCTACTAAATTAGCAGCCATTCAGCCACATAAAGTAGTTTGCTATTGCAATGACTCAGGCATGATTTTTCGCTGCCCCTTTGAACAGTGCTGTCCATTTTACAGGCTAACCACATCAGTCACCATCTCTAGCTGTCTGATTCATCTCCTCACATTTAAGTAAAGTTCCCAAAATGTGTTGAGCTTAGTGCTAGGAAGGACTGATATCTCCTTCAGTTAGTTTCTGCATTTTAGTTTCCTTTTCCTTCTTTCTTTCCCCCCCCC